>JAODOY010072514.1:0-16051 GCA_025399855.1 Forbesichthys papilliferus
CCCCCCCCCCCCCCCCCCCCCCCCCCCCCCCCCCCCACCCACACCCACACACACACACACACACACACAGTGCTGCATCAGCAATAGGCCTACCTAGCTATTGATTGACAGGGTTCTTTAGGGAATTTGTCGTGATCCGCGGTCAGGGAGGAGAAAAACCAATTGAATAGAGAAATCAGATGTATAAATAAGCAATGTTCTGCATGAGGGCGCTGACACTGTGACACAGTCACCTTGACATAGACCCCCCATGAGCCATCAACAGTTAACCCCCAATCGTATCCCCGTGTGCTTTTCAACACATCGAGCGACAGCGTCTCACACACTTTCACTAGGTTAGAAATGGCAGGCGAATTCCATCGCCGATTCATATCGCTGCAATAAAATGATAGGACAAGTGTTAAATCTGTCATTAAAGGGCTCATTATAGCGGGTAATTGCTAAGCGGGATACATCGGCCGCTATGTCCAGTCATTCGTTACGGTCACTTGAACTGTCATGAGCTATCTGTGAACACGCTCAGCTCTGTGCCATTTGGTTGAGCACCGCTCAAATGACGATGTTTGTGACTATGACGGAAAAGCCTAGTGCTGAAATGACAGTTTGACTGAATCTTTCCATCTGTCTCATTCTTTGTTGATAATACAGCCGGCCTCTTCTTGTACTGCTCACAGCTGTCACACGTGACATACTATAGAGGTAAAACAGAATCCATAAAAGGTGACCGTGGCAAACGGGATCGCCTGCACTTCACACTTTTAGATCTACGCTAGCATTTCACGCAGGAGATCAGAGGTGCTCATCACTATGCCCCGAGTTGCTGCTGCATGCTAGGTCAAGATACATGATCTCAGCATCTTGGCCTCTTCAACCCCCCCACCACCACAAGACGTGCGTAGAACGGCCATGTCAGCATACAGGAGGAGAGTGTTCATGGTACGGTTAGAGACATTAAATATAAAAGTCAGACTGCTTCAAATATTCTGAATAGAACTCTATGGGAGAAATTCACAATGGCAAATATGGCGGTTTGAGAAAAATAGTAAATTTTCTGATTTATAACAGCAAAACCTTATTTATCCAATGTTGCGGTTGCATTGATGGAAGCAGACAGTTGCACATGCATAGTAGAAGTAACCTGTGTAGAAAAACATCTTTTAAAACCCTATTTGTTTTCCGATTTGACTCCTGCATGCAGTTGTTATGTCTCAGTGACCATTGAAATTGCAATTATGGCTCTCTCCCTATTCATTCTCTGGGCAGATAACTGCCCGGAGGCGTTGGCAAGATGTCTGCCGTGTGGCTAGACTTGCCTACAAGGACTTAAACTGTTTGTTGAAGAGCCACAAAGCTTCAAACATGCTTCACTGTGATATCACACTGTGTCATATGTAGACACCATGAAACTTTAGTCTTCCCTGCAATATGTAGTGTTATGCAAATTTTGAAATCATTCATACGGTTCCCCTCCTGTTTGTATTGATGTCTGGTTTTAAGATAGTTTTTAGTAAGTTATTCATAAAGGTAGTAGGCGCATTGACATCTATCTCTTTATCCAACCCTTAGTCTAACTATCTATCTATCATGATATCTACAGTACATATTCCATTCATTGTAAGTTATTATTATTCAGTTATTCAGTTCAAGCAGAGAGTGAGCAAGTAAAATTCCTACAAATGGTAAATGGACTGCAAATATATGCGCTTGTATCCAAAGTGCTTTACATTATTTGACTCACATTCACCTAACAACACACCTAACCCTAACTGCTTCCGATGGTCAGTTGTCTCCTTGCTTCCATGATGACACCTGACCACCGGAAGCAGTTAGGGTTAGGTGTGTTGCTCAAGGACACCTCGTGAGGAGTTGGTGAGCTTCGAACCGGTGAGTTCTTGATCACTTGTCAACCCGCTCTACCTCTGCGGCAATTGCCCCCCTCTCTACGAGCTCCTACAGTAACCAAGTGACCAAGAGGCCAGTATAAAAGTCCATGCACAATAATCAGCCACAGGTGGCGATGAGCAACCCCCACCATCCCCCCACCAACGTTCACCTCCACCTCCACCGACATCGTCATCAAACGCTGCTCCGATCAAGTGATTAGACGAGTGCTGTAGGGGGCGGGACGCTGAGGGGGGATGGGGAGTGGGGAGATTCCAGGAGTGACAGCTCAGTGACAGGCGAGATTAATGACCCGGCACACAAAAGGTCTGCAGCGGCCTCTGCCTTTGATAAGACACACAGGACCCCCTTCGCCACCTGGCCGCAATCCATACGGATCGAACTCAGCGCAGAAGGCATGAGAATTCCAGCGGCCAATCGTGGAGCAGCTGTGGAGAGCACTGCTCTCCCCTGCCCCCCCTCCCAATCAGCTCCTCATGCAGATGAAGCGATATGGCATGAAGACAGGGCGGACCTGAAAAGCGCTGTCAGAGACTGTGAAGTGCAGTTATCTACTGTATGGTAATGCACTGGACTTGGTATGGACGAGTGCAGTGTAGGAGTGTAGTGGCTGGGTGACTGTGTGTGTGTGTGTGTGTGTGAGCGGCGTGGAGGTAAGTGGGCAGGTTGAAGGCCTCTTCAAGCACCATCCTTCATATGGAAATGAGAAATTATCAAGTCGACACGTGTCTCTCCTCGTTGTCACGGTGATAAAGGGCACTGGAGGTTATTAATACCTGAGGAGAGTGACAGAAAATATTTCACTGGGGAAACTGTGGCGATAGGCTTGTCTTTACGGTCAAAACAGCATTTCACTAAAGGAAGAGTTTAATATGCTGCTGAACTTTTGTTAAACCTTCGCCTCTCTTGCTTCCTTACCTCAATGTACGTCCACGTAAAGCAATTCTGTACAAATTCATTGTTCACGGGCTGGAACCGTATCGGAATGTTTATCCGCAGCTGAGTTACATTGTTAAATCCTGGCAAACGTCTTTGGAATTACTTAATGTTGAGGAAAGAAAGATTCCAAGAGGGAGGGTTCAACAGAAGTACACAGAACATATGCCTGCATGTGCACTGGCAGCTAATCTCTTCTGTCACCTAAATGTACCTTAGCCTGGTATAGTAATAGAGCTGTTATCCATTACTGAGAGGGAGAGTTATGGCTTTCTGATCACAATACTTATTACCAAGGCTATAATGCTCTTCTTTTTATCAGCACTATGTCAAGCATATATTATATACTATGTTATATATATAGAGTACTTTATACAGGAAGTCTGGTTGTAGACTTTCATTGGCTGTTAGCTTTGTCACTTCCAAGACTCTAAAAGGTACAGTAAGTATGGTACAAAGCTACAGTGCTTTAATACCTTTAGCAGTAGTCAAACCTATTTTATATATTTATATACGACCTGCAAGAATAGCCAACTTAGTTATGTTATGTTTTCCTCCAGTATAAATGTACCGTAAAGTCTGATTTGGTTGATAAGTTACGTAGTTGGTCGTCGTGTATGTCAGTCAAAATAATAATATAGTAGGCTACGATTTTAATAGATTGCCATCACAGTGACCCAATACTTTATGAAAGTAAAGACTGGCTTTGCCAGGCTAATACATACAACATAATAAAATATATTATTTACAAGTCCCTTTATTGAATAATTAGAGCAGTACATATTGCTTACAAAATATTTTAAGTCAGATTTGAAATCAATAAACAACAATCCTCTGAATATTTTTTTATTTTAATCAGTTATGGGTTACCATAACTAATACTGTTTGCCGGTTTTATATTCAAAAAATGATTTGTTAATCCAAGACTATTTGAAATCTACATTCAACTTACACAAAACGTGACCAATGAACAGAGACATTAAAGAAGAGACAGTTTAAAGAATTATGAAGGGAAATCCATGAGAGAAATCCATAACATAAAATATGACGGTAGGAAGAAAAGAGCCAATTGTCTGATATTTAACAGCAAGTTAAACATTAAGAACATTTTGTTTGCAATGATGCAAGGCAACAGTTGCATGCATAGTTTATGGATAACCTATAAAAATACTTTTTAGACCTTTTTCTGGGCAGTCACCAAATATTTTACAGTAAGCGTTAAAACATTTCTTTTTGCAGATTTTCAGATGACTCATGTCCTCATGTGCGCATGTCTTCATGTCCTCATGACCATTGAAAGTACAGTAATGGCTCTCTGTCCATTCATGTAGATACGAGTTTCATACAAATAGTACAAATAATTACGTCCTTTGTCCTTGCCTAGCTACTTTTCATTGACCTCGACTCCTCGAGTGAAGACGTCATCAGGTCAAGGAAAGGTGTGAAGGAGAATTCACAAAGATTTAGGAATAAGAACTGCGGTACCAAGAGAATCGGACTGCATTTACACTAGAATAATTATGTAATTATGTGACGGTGAATGTTAATAACTTGGGTCTTGGTAATAACAATGGACAATAAAAGTGCACCTTCTCAGCCCAGTTGAGTGGGTTCTTACCATGTTGTTTCATGCAGGCTGTAAACATGTACATCCCCGTGAAAAAGAGCACTTAATTACCAAAGTTGGAATTCAAATAAAATAAATGTATATAAGAATCACAAAACAAAATGTGTAAGAGTACCAACTGGCATAAAATCTATCTATCTTTGACATTTGGTCAAGTGATATAAATGATAATATACTGATCTACCATGATTCAGAAAAGTATCTTCCTATCTATCTAACACAAACAAAAGGCAAAACAAGTTTTATATGTAGTGATATACTGTCAAGTAGCGGTTAAGAATAACTCATGCATGTGTTGACGTCATCTACAGTCGGATTGAAAATGAAGTTGTTCAAGGTGGAACTTTCTAATGGTGTCCTATCACTATCATAATTGCTGTACAATAAATACAACAATCAGTTTCCCGACACACTGAAGCTAATAAGGTCAACATTAAAGTGAACATGCTAGGGCCGAGTCGAATCATCACCCGCTCGACTGAGATTGATCATATCGAATAGTCCCCAAGGGGAGATCATTTATAACATTTTCTCAAGTTAGCTAAACTTTTATAGTTTTCTCCATGTGCCATGGCTATGATACAAACTAAATCGATATAATTCTCGAGCACATGCAGGTTTGAAACTATTATTTAAATAAGAAACTGGAATTAACGCGCCTTGTCAAACTGTTTCACTGTTCCTTGGCTGTAAAACACGGTTTTATGTGATATGGACCTAATTATGGAATGGTCTTTATACAACAAGTTTGCAGAGAGGAAGAGCCCCGTTTTCTTTTTCTTTTTCGGTAATAGTAATAACTATTACCGAAGTGAAGGCATAGTTCTTTGTCTTTCTGGCTGTCGTTCTAGCCTACTTGCATCTGATTGGTAATGTGATAAATATCATCAATGAAACATGTCAGTGGATGTGATTGCCAGATAGTATAACCTAGGTTAATGGAAGGAAAAACAAAGCTAATTGTCAAATCTTCGTGATTGAACAGCCAAGCAGCCAAACAGGCGAGTGTTCAGACATGCCTATGAGGACTTTGCCAATAACAATGCTATGGCAAATCCACCAAAATATGAAACCGCCTCTGTGCCCTACATGGCATCCTGCTAGCAGTGCCTCATTTGTTCAGTTCTACAGTGTTGATAGAGATAGAGGACACAGCTGTGTTTCGCCTGACAGTGTGACACGGTACACATAGGCAATAGGACACTTTCTCTGTTCTCACTCAGAGGCATTACTATCAGTGTGTACACACACAGGATACTGTACACGGTGTATCTCCAGAGTACTGTATATATTATAGACGGATATAGAGAGCATCATATGGTGCAAACAGAATGATGCGTGTTGGGGGAAGGGTAGTTATGTCTGGTAGCGGACACCTGACATAAGTCGCCTGTCCCACAGCTGGAGCGTTAGCGATGCCAAATCATCACACACACACACACACACACACTGCATTTAACCTCTAGGCTCCCTCTGACACAGTCACATGACAAGGGCCCAGGTCCTCCCAGCCTCCTTGGGCGCCTGTGATGGGCAACCAGCCAATAACTGAATGATCACCTCAGACCCCCTTCCTGGCCCCCTATCAGCCAATCAGTTCATCCGACGAGTCATCAATGCTCCACGGAGGTAACATCAATGTCAGCGCCTCGCGTGGCACAAACTTCACCCAGATAAGGGCACAGATTATTTTGTTCCCAATCCTTTTGCCCCTTGCTTATTTCCTCCCGCACTTCCCACCTGGTATTTGCCGCTGACGATCTGCTAATCTGTCTTTTATTGAGAAAATTAGCTGCTTTCAAGTTCATTTCGGTTGGGCTTTAATCGTCAAGACGCGTCTAGGTGTGTCTTTTAAACGGAAATAATTGATCAGTCGAGGCTGTTTCATTGGAGACCAGAGCACCTCCTTCCTTAATTAAAGCCACTCACAGAGGCAGTAAATGTTAAGGAAATGGGTCTGTTTATCACTCTTACTATCTGGTCACGCTCATCAACGTGGGGACTTTTTGTTTTAAACATCTCTAACATCCCATCAAAGAGAACGTTCTCCAATGCAAACAGCACCTTGTACAAGTTAAGCACTTTTATTTTGTTTTAAACATCTCTTACATCCCATCAAAGAGAACGTTCTCCAATGCAAACAGCACCTTGTACAAGTTAAGCACTTTTATTTTCAAGGAACTAGGTCATTTTATAGCAAGCACATTTCTTGCTGCTAAAAGTAGGCATTTCTGATAACACATTCCTTGCATTAAATTAAAAAGTGATTCCCACAATGGCATATGTTCGACACAGAGCAAGTGTAGCAGTAGAAGGAATAATTCTTTGCAGCATTTGGCCATAAATCAAGTCAAGCAGGAGACGAGCCCATTTTCTTCTTTTTTTAATCTTTCTGCTTACTTAGTATTTCATCAAACCATGAAGAGAAAACTCCTCACGTCTAGACGGTAATCCCATCGCCCAGTGTCCCCGGAACAGCCCCTCATCCAAATCATTAGGTGCGCATTAGATAGCAGAATGCTCCTGGAGCTGGACTACGAGGGTCCGAGATTACGAGGAGGCAGGTGGGACAACAACGCGAGGAGGAGATAAGGAAAACTCATAAAATAGCAGCTTTTCATTTCCTAAAAACACAACGGATAACATGGCTGGCTGCTAGAAGACTATCAGTCAGCCTGTACAACCGGCCTTGTTATGATTCCAATGAATTGAGCGAGGAATACATAGACAGCTGTGGCTGGAATGTTGATGCTGGCAAAGGCAGTCGCTATACCCCTGAAATCCTTTTTTTTATTTATAAATCTTGTCCATATAAGCGCAAGGTGCTGTCCATCAGCCATATAGAGAATAGATTATCACATTGTACTATAGGTTAAAATGAGGAAGTCCAGCAACATCTTATTGTTGATTTATAAAGCTTGTAACCACGCTAGGCTCATGCACTCTCAAAACACTCGCCTTAGCCTGCTGCTGCTCATTAAACAGACAGAACCACAACGTACATTAATATTTCATACACACACAGGGTCTCTGTAGAACACCTCAATGAAGATTTCCTCAGAGAGTTCTTTATATTGTTCTTTGCGGTCTGTTCTTTCCAGACACTAACACATGATAGAGGGAAAATATACAAGCTATGGGAAGCCATAACAACAATTAAACATCTTCTGTTGTACATAATGACAATTTGCAGTAGGCTGTAACTGTATATTGTAACATACACTGTGCATTATGAATTATTATTTTATGTTGTTAAGTTGTATTGGTTTGCACACTTCTCTACTCATCCCACTACAGTGTTCATACGGTATAGGTGCTATACCACCTTTAAGATAATATTATCCCAATAACTAACCCAAATAGACCTTTTTTTACACTGACCCAGTGCTAACGAACACTCTTTTCATGTCTAGCCTGTACTAGTCTAGTAAAAACAAAAGTAAACACATGTTCATATGATGTTCACACAGATTTTTACAGTTAATGTGGCTCAGGTCTGCATGTGTTAGACACAAACTGCATATATTAGTCTCTGATATAGCAGTTGTGTTGCATTAGTGAGGGTTATAACATGTACTGTATATATTCTATTCTGATTGAGTAAAAACATGTATTTATTTATGTATTATTATTATTATTATTTTTACAGAAGATGTTTTCTCAGCCAAATGAAATCAATACACGTTATGTTGGGTTAATACTGTACAAGCTGTCAAATAGCAGTTGCTGACCTCAGATTCAGCTTGTAGCTTTCACTGATCATATGAAGGCGTGGATGAACACAAGCAAAAGGTGTCAGCATTGCAAACAAAATAGCAAATAAATAGAAATTATCATTTTAAAATGTCTGTGTTTATTTATGCATATGGCGGTGATGTAAGGAATCCAGTCTACTAACATTGGCGCACAATGGAAGCATACTTGGCTACACCTCTGTTTTGCAGGTGGGAGGAAGTGGGGGGCTCAAACATCTGTCTTTTTCCCAAATGAATCAAAGTGCCCCTCTCTCAACATTCATTTCATAAATAATAATACTGTGGTCAACAAAATAAAATGCCTTTAGATTGAAATCAACATGAAAGCATGCATAAAATAAATAAATAATAATAATACATAATTAGAAAATCTGAGAATGTGGCTGTTCTTTCTGGCACGCGTTTATGCCTTCAACGCGTTGCTATGGTTGCTACGTAAGCCCTGTGTCTCCCTTCCTACAGTACAGACGTGAGCGTGCTCGCTAGCTTAGTCATTGCACTGGGCAATACCAGAGTGTTATGCTCATGGAGCCATTTCTAATGTATGGTCAGGCAGTGGATGTGTTAATACTGTAGGTAAGCTTCACAACACAGTTAGCTAAGTTTCCACCGCATAATTACCTTTTTTTAATTATGCCTAAAAGACATTATTCATATCCACTTTCAAAATTCTTCAGCAATCACAACAGTGGCAGTGTGTGGAGCGATGTGTTCATCTTTATGCATGTCCATTCACTGACTATATCTTTTAAAATAATTGAACTCTCTAATTTCCTTTTAATCACCAAAACGCATAGATGGGCCTGTTAAATCTGGTATTGGCAATGTTTAAAATTCGAAAATAGTTAATATATTTTCCAAGATTATAAATGATATTTCTCTATAGTGTGTGTGTGTGTGTGTGTGTGTGTGTGTGTGTGGGTGTGTGTGTGTGTGTGCACGCGCGTGTGCATGCACGTGCACTGCAGTATAAAAGATTGATAATGTCAAATGGTCCATTTATTTGGCCAAATAAAAGACTAGACTAGCATTAGCCTACTACAGTGCCTATTGAGTTTGGCAGCAGATATTTGCTGCCTTTTCCAAGAATGTACATTATCTACTGTACCTGTCCAGTCTCAATACTGTAGGCTACAGTATGCCTACATTAAAAGAGAGTGATCATGTCAATTGTGGCCAAATAAAGGAGACAGGCTAGACTACAGTAGCATTATTTCAATAGCTTATCTTGAGTTGTAGGCATAATAAATATCTAACACATAAATAAAATCTGCTGCATTTTCCAAAATTGTATATTTTAAACTCTCTCTATCTCTCTATACAGTTTATTACATATTGTAATGTATAGCCTACAGTATCAGAGAGTAATCATGTTCATTTGAGGCCAAATAAAGGAGACAAGCTATTTGCAAATGCACTACATGTAAGGTGCTATGAAAACATCTGCATGCCAAATGCTGTAAATGTAATTGTAAAATGTAAATGTATGTTGTAGACCCTATGTATATGTCTATGTGTTTTGGGCAATAAAGCTAGGTGCATTTTCTTCATGAAATTAACTGTAGCTGTGTAAAGACTCAGTACTGAATAATGCTGTTTACAATATTAGCAGGGTGATAATGATATGAATACCCAGTTAGGATTAACAACTGTAATTAAAATGTGTGCTTGCGTGATAGTTACCATTTTTTACGTTTTGATCACCTGCCCCTGTGGAACTCTTTCCTTGCTTTGTCATTTGATGTTTAGACATTATGGTGCAGACCGCAACACACAACACTATCCTAATGCATCCCATGGCACTGAATGAAGGTGCTTTTATTATGCTATTGAGAATATAAACAATCTCTCTCAGTGTTATTAGCAGGAGCCATGGTAACAGTGGACTGCCATGGTTCTCCATGCTTCCTTATCCACCATCCCCACGTCAAAGACACGGCCTCCCGGCAGCAGAAGCCACACTGATGGAGGGAGACAAAGGGCAGTTTGGGTATTAATTCAGAGCTCAGGTTCACTTTCAGGGTCTTTTCACATGCAAAACGGCAGGCTGCGTTGCGGGCAAAATGGGGGACGCTGTCAATTACAGATGAACCGTTAGAGACTCACTCTTCAGGCTGATTGACAAATGAAAGGGCTGAAAGCGCTTCCATTTCAAAATAGACTCACAACGGAATAGGGGGGCAATTCTCCAATATCTTGTTTTAAATGGAGAGGGCAAAAGATGAGCATGCATGGGAAATTGAGCTCCCAATTTTGCATTTCACAAAGGCCATTTAGGCTGCGTGCATTGAAGCCCAGTGGTTAAAACAGATGGCTTCAATGCTAAGATCATTAAAACGCAAAGAATGGGCTGGCATATACTGTATGTATATACAGTACATACAACTGTCAGACAAATGCTTCAAAAACACAAACATATCTGGTGCAATGCAGTGCTACAAATAACACACAGAATGACAGTAAATTCCAGAAGATTTCTCAAAAGTGTTTATGCTTGTAGTCTTTTTATTTTACGTTGAAGAAAGGAAATAGGCCTATGTCGTCAGCAAAGTGAACGTAAACAAAGCTGCACTGGAAATGTCAATATGCAGTTTCTGGTGTGGAAGAATTAAAAGCGAGTGTCCATTGTCCTCCCCGGCACATTTCCAATCATTTGTTTGCCAGTCCTCAACTGTAGCTCGGAAATTAATCCAAATCAACAGTTTGCGAAGATAGAAGCCTACTGGAAGCCTAACTGAGTTTGGAAGCAAAAAAAGAAGAGAAAAATAGACATGGACTCCACCCCAGATCTGTGAACAACAGACAGTGGCCCACGCCGCAAACAGTTATCTGTGAAACAATGTACTGCTCTTCCTCTAATGCTCCTCTCTTGGCTGACAAGCTGCACTTGTGTGCGTACACCTTGACAATGGCACAGCAGGTCCACATGAGTGTTGTCATGGGAGAGACTCGCTGTGGTGTTGTTCAGTGTGGGTGTCGCGGGTGCAGCCACAATAGACACGGTGCAGGTATAAATAACACGTACTTAACGTCTGAAAGCACAAACAGCCCGCGGGCGGCAGCCGTGTGTGTGCACGTGCGCTCCCGTGGAAGCGAAGAGGTGTGCGTTAATGGAGAGAGGGGTGGGATGGGAAATTCATTTGCGGGATGACAGTTCCGCTAACCCCCCTTCCCCCACGGCACAACCCCCCCGGGGCAGGAGCCATAGTGAAGGAGGGGGGGCCATGGGAGAGCAGAGGTGCCTGTGTCGTGTCTCTATGGAAATCAATAAACTCTTGGCACATGCACGGAAAACATGTATTGCGCTGCGCAAGCACGCACACGCACATGCACACGCACGCGCATGCACACACACTGGGAGGGAATGCAGACAATGTAGAGCAGAAAAGTCACTTATTGTATTACTATAACTATGGTCTCTATAATTATTGGTATGAATAAGATAATGTCACTACATTGTTCTTATTCTCATCGGAATGCATGCCGTGGAACGCTAATCAATATATTGTCATTGCAAAGATTGCTTATATGAATATTCAAAAGGTGATATTGCCTCTCGAAGGGTGTTCTAATTAGATGAGCAAATATTCCAAACTAGGCAGATTGCAACTAAACTTTTACAGATGAGTTGTAATCCCTGTGGTTGGGGAGTCATGTTCAGATGGTAATGACTATTCAAGCAGTCAGCGTTTTTTATTATATAATTAGAGTTTCAGCTGGATCTGCTGATGTTGCTTGAACACACTTGTGGCATCTCGTCCATTTCTTTTCCCCCTTCACAGGAGCACTAAATTAACTCACCCTGTCCTCCCGGGTCCAAACTTGCAAAGGATCCAGTCTTTTCAGTACTGAGCGGAGTCTGAGAGTAAAGTCACTACAAGGATAAACCTGGAGCTGCGTAAGGAAGCCCGAAGCTACCAAAGTGGTCTGCAATACAGAAATAGCGTGCCGTGCCCGAGTTCAGGACATTACATTCTGAGCCTGAGAGCCAAATACGATAGAAAGTACAAGGTAGGGAACCAATACACAAAGATCCCCCCTTCCCCCATCCCCTTCCCCAACCTCCCAACAAAAAAAGAACTAAAACGAAAAAATCTGCTCCCGCATCCTGGAGGAGATTTTCCATCATTAAATGAAGGCCTGGGGGCGGAGAGGAGCTGATGAAGAAATGCTGGATGGTGCCCTGCTATGTAATTAAATGGTGGCCGGATGGAGAGAGAGGCAGGAAGATGATAAGGACATGGGTTCTGCCGCGCTGCAGGGCAGGAAAATATGGCGAGGTGCGCCAAACAATAAGGTTATCTGGGAACAAAGCTGCCCTTGGTGAAAACAGAGATGGCAGACAGATTGCTGCTGTATGCTAACCGACTAAGTGCAACCTCTCCTCAGGACAGCAGTGTTAAATAAAGTGACAGCCACTGAAATATGTATAATACATTGATGCTTTCTTTGTCTCAACATTAAGTGACAATCACTGGCCGACTTATTTATACATTAATGTATTACTATTATTATTATTATTATTTTATTAATTTAAAATTCTAAAATATATGCAAAGTTTCTTTGTTTGGATATGACAGTGTGCTAGCCACATCTCAGTGACAAAATCAGGTTATAATTAAGAGATTTCCCTTATTAATTTCCTGAATAGTGTATTCTAGAATGAACTATGTGGTGAATAGTAGAAGAGTGAGTAAGGCTTTGCTTACAGACACAGGAGGTGTATAACATATTGTGGCACAGGCAGATAGAGAAGAACTCCAAAAGTTACTGCTGGGCTTTTGAGGGTTCCGATAGTAAAAGCAACATTTTCTTCCACCGAAATGTCTGGTCTGTTTGGCACTTAAGAGAGCATCAGACATGATTCACACGCACCCAACACACACACAGATTCTGACACACTGTTAACCTCATCCACACCCCAATAATCACAGTACTTCAAAAGGTAGGCATGCATAAAATGGCTCATTGTGATGACTCCTTTAAACTCAGAGCACACATTCAGTAAACACAAAGTCCCTAAGCACAAACACAACATCACAGAATCCAAATAGATAAACTACATAAGGTAAACAATGCCGTGCCGGGAGGATAAGAAAAAGATTATAGGATAGACTGTCGAAAAAGAAAATGTAAAAGAAAAATGCAGTGAGTGCAAACCGGGGTTAAGACCGAGCTTGATTTTTTGTAATAAAATTTGTATGATTTATTGAAAGGACAACGTGTAACATGTTTCATATTTATAGTATTTTTTTTTTTGAGTAAGCTGTTTCATATTCTTTAATGCAACAACTCTTGACAATGAATCCCACAGCTCTGTTGGGGAAAAAATCAAACATTTTATTTCACAGGAATTTCATTACATCAAAAGCAACTCTTTAAACCGTCTTCCTTCTTCAATAATGGTACATTCTCCCTTGAGGGGTAAAATGAGGATTTTTCACCAAAATACAATTACAGGGCATTTTGCAAAGTGCTGTGTAGAGCGATCAGCAATCACTCTTCTTGAAAGTTGGCGAGGAGAGAGAAATTGTTTTTATGTCTAGGTGTTTTTTCTTTCTGGTTCATTTGTAAAAAGCTTTCGTCTGCCCGGTGCCAAATAAAGGTTGCTGATTCACTGCCAGTGTAGTTTAGCGTTGTCTGGACGGAGATGGTGGACGAGCGCTGAGTAAACGAGTTAAGCTCAGGGGAGTCGAGCTCCTGAAGACAAACCGGTCACTTCTTTGTTTTCAGTTTCAAATCAAGACGGACATCAGGGTACGACCTTCAGCCGATATGCTGACTAGGACACATCACAAAGAAAGACAGGCGAAGGGGATTTATGGAGTGCACGCTGCAGTATGTCAAGAGTGATAGGGGTCTTATCAACAGTAAAATGACGCACATAATGAATTTGCGTGAGGACACTCCAGTGTTTCAGCTTGTCGACAGGAGTGAGGTGACACCTCTCTGTGTATGACTGAGACACAAAAAGACTCTGCACTACGATGTCGAGAGACAGGGTAGCAAGCCATGAGTATTTATAGTGTTGAAAACTAATAAGGAGAGTGTCTGTAGGACAGCAGTGGCAAATCCATTCTCCTCTGGGCTCCAGCTCGGCTATACCTGATATAAACTTCCTTTGCGTCTTGCACAATTGGTTGGGTAATTTAAAAAGGTCAGCGTGTAATTCAATATTCTCACAGTGCTGTATTAACCACATATTTAATCACCCCCAGGCTGGTGAACTGGCTGCATACTAAGTGTAACAGGAGGTGGGAGTGGTATGCTGTGGTACAAAGCCCAAATGGCCTGTGTCCAAACACAGCTGGAATACTAGAGAGTATGTTAAAAGAACTGCATGATGAAAACCTTGCAAATTAAAAACATGTTAAATCACAAATGCAGGCATTGAGGCGTAACTGTATTTCCTAGATAGCTGTGTGGTATACATAATTTTAAATCAAATGTAATTTAGACCTCAAGAACTAAAATTCCCTTCACAAATAATTGTAATAAAAATGTAAATGTGGAATTTACATTCTGTATACAGATGATGCACATGATCAATCCTTAGGAAATATTCTGTATTCCCTTGTGTGAAAAAATGCAATACACCTTTTTTTTTAAGTGAAATCTAGATGTCAATATGGGATAACATGAAATGAGGAATGTCAGGGAAAGTGCTGTTTGAGCTATTTGCTGCATGAAAGATAGATAAGAAGCAAATTTAATTTAGTTCAGTCACCCCGTGCCTCGATGACAGATGCAATATCTTGTGTTATGGAGTGCAGATGTCTAGACAATCTGATTAAAGGGGTTCACCAAATAAATAGAATTAAATAAAAAACATTCACTTTTCTAAAATACACACATTCTCAGTGCGTATCAGTCCAAAAGCATGGTTATTATTGGCATTGACATTCAACAACAAGTAACAAGTTATTTGACTTCAATATTACTGAGAGAAAAGAAAATTATCTAGAGAAAACATAACACATGCAAAATTAGTCAAAAGTAACAAGAAAAAACATTTTTTTACTATAATATATATATAATATAACATTCACAGCATGTTGCTCTGAAAGGCAGACTAGATTATTTGGGATTAAGCTGTTCCCAAACAGGAATTGACAAACAGGGCAGTTGGATTTACACAGTAGAATTCTCACGAGGCCTAACTTATTCTATACGTCTAAATACAATAAAGCTGTATACTGTGCATGTGCATGTTTAGCAAAGATGCTACATGAGCTTGCCTATCACAAGTCAAATCCATTATTCATCAACAAACTCATTAACAAACATTAATTCGCTTCTGTCTCTTGGGACGTTAAAAGCATAAAGGAAGAGGTTGACTACGGGGATGTGCCATTGATGTATTATTAAGGCTGGTTCTATTGGGAAAGGCTATGAAACCAACTAATCAACAAGTCAGATGTATTTAGACTAGAGGAAACCCCCATTTGACCATGCAAATATAAATTATTTACTGTACATAAACGCGACCAAAACTCTGACCATCCATCATCATCCATCTTCATCCGCTTATCCGGAGTCAGGTCGCGGGGCTAGCAGCTTCAGCAGGGGACCCCAAACCTCTCTTTCCCGAGCCACTATGGAAAGCTCTGACTAGGGATCCCAAGGCGTTCCCAGGCCAGTGTGGAGATATAATCTCTTCACCTAGTCCTGGGTCTTCCACGAGGCCTCGTCCAAGCTGGACGTGCCTGGAACACCTCCCAAGGGAGTTGCCCAGGGGGCATTCTTACCAGATGCCAGCCGCTTCACACTCAGCTGCAAACCGATCCAGTGAGTGCTGGAGGTCACGGACCGATGATGCCATCAGGACCAC
>JAODOY010072536.1:0-16049 GCA_025399855.1 Forbesichthys papilliferus
TCTAAAGGTACTGAATGATCTGCTGCTGTTCTGTGATTCTGGAAATTGTGCCATTTTAGTCCTACTTGACCTTAGTGTGGCCTCTGATACTGTTGATCATGATATCCTCCTGGATCGCCTCCAGCAAGGGGCTGGTATCCAAGGTGCTGCTCTTCAATTGTTTAATTCTTATTTAAAAGACAGAACATTCTCTGTTAATATTGAAAATATCTACTCATCTTCAGCAGCTATCACATGTGGTGTACCTCAAGGTTCAATCCTAGGGCCAATTTTCTTTTCTTTGTATATGCTCCCTGTTGGGCTCCATTCTCAGGAAACATAATATATTGTATATCTGTTATGCAGCCTGGTTACACAAACTCACTTAAGTCTCTTTTTGACTGCCTACATGACATTAAGTGCTGGATGGCAAACAACTTTCTCTAACTTAATGAAAGTAAAGCGGAAGTTATTATATCCATTGAGGGCTATGTTGACCATTTAGGCCCATTGTCCACAAATGTGCACCACCATACAATAAATGTATGTTTTATCTTTAATTCTGCACTCAAACAAATAAGTTCTGTTGTCAAATGTAGCTTCTTTGATCTGAGAAATATAGCTAAGATTAAATCCTTTCTCTCTAATAATGACTTGGAAACTGTTATACATGCACTGGTTTCTTCTCGTATTGATTACCGCATTTCCTTGTACTTTGGAATCTGTCAGTCATCACTGTCACATCTTCAGCTTGTGTAGAATGCGGCTGCTCGGTTGTTGACTGGCACTAGGAAGAGGGACCACATCTCTCCCATATTGGCTTTCCTTCACTGATTGCCAGTCAAATATCAAATTGATTTTAAGCCGCTGCTTTTTGTTTTTAAGGCATTACATGGATTGTCCCCATTGTATATTTCAGATCTCCTTATGTTTTATAATACGTCCAGGCCTCTTAGATTGTCCTACCAGTTTTTATTATCTGTTCCACAGTCACGTTTTAGAACTAAGGGTGATCGTGCCTTTTCTGTTGTGGCACCGAGACTGTGGAACGAGCTTTCTTTTTTTATTATATCATCTGCCACCATTGAGACATTTAAGTCTCTTCTAAAGACACACTTGTACTCTTTAGCATTCAAGTAAGTTCTGGGACACTATGCTTAAACTGTCTTGTTTGTTGTGTATTGTGTTTTATTGTTTTATTTTATTTATTAATTGTTACTTGCATTGATGTGTACAGCACTTTGGTCAGCGTGTTTTTAAATGTGCTTTATAAATAAAATGACTTGACTTGACTTGCAGGACGGCCTGTAGATGCCTTGTATGTTTATCCCATCTTGTACTGTGGACCACAATGGTGTCTATGTACGCTGCAGCATACTTCTGGTGTGGCCTTAGGACCCTGTTCATCAGCCTCTGGAATGTGGCCGGAGCCTTGTGTAGTCCAAACAGGAGCACTGTATATTGGAACAGCCCCTCTGGTGTCGAAAGCGCTGTTTTCTCCTTCGCTGCTTTTGAAAGGGGGACCGGCCAATACCTCTTCGTTAGGTCCAGATGAACCTGGCGGACCCTAGCCTCTCGTGCCTGATTTTGTTAGTTCCATCCGGGTGATCTGAAAAGACATCCTGTGAGCCTTGTACCACCTCCATTAGATTGTGTCTTTGGTTTTGGACAGCGGGGACCCATGTACACAGACCTAGGCTTACAGTGGGTATGGAAAGTATTCAGACCCCTTTACATTTTTCACTCTTTGTTTCATTGCAGCCATTTTCCAACAATCAAAAAAGTTCATTAATGTACACTCAGCACCCCATCTTGACAGAAAAAAACAGAAATGTAGAAATGTTTGCAAATTTATTAAAAAAGAAAAACTGAAATATCACATGGTCATTAAGTATTCAGACCCTTTGCTCTGACACTCACATGCTGTACATTTCTTCTAATTCTTGAGATGGTTCTACTCCTTCATTGGAGTCCTGCTGTGTGTAATTAAACTGATTGGACTTGATTAGGAAAGGCACACACCTGTCTATATAAGACCTTACAGCTCACAGTGCATGTCAGAGCAAATGAGAATAATGAGGTCGAAGGAACTGCCCAAGGAGCTCAGAGACAGAATTGTGGCAAGGCACAGATATGGCCAAGGTTACAAAACAATTTCTGCAGCACTCAAGGTTCCTAAGAGCACAGTGGCCTCCATAATCCTTAAATGGAAGAAGTTTGGGACGACCAGAACTCTTCCTAGACCTGGCCGTCCAGCCAAACTGAGCAATCGTGGGAGAAGAGCCTTGGTGAGAGAGGTAAAGAAGAACCCAAAGATCACTGGCTGAGCTCCAGATATGCAGTAGGGAGATGGGAGAAAGTTCCACAAAGTCAACTATCACTGCAGACCTCCACCATTCAGGGCTTTATGGCCCGACGGAAGCAGTGCAAGACATATGACAGCCCGCATAGTTTGCCAAAAAACACACGAAGGACTCCCAGACTATGAAAAATAAGATTCTCTGGTTTGATGAGACCAAGATTGAACTTTTGGCGTTAATTCAAAGCGGTATGTGTGGAGACAACCAGGCACTGCTCATCACCTGCCCAATACAATCCCAACAGTGAAACATGGTGGTGGCAGCATCATGCTATGGGAGTGTTTTTAGCTGCAGGGACAGGACGACTGGTTGCAATTAAAGGAAATATGAATGCGGCCAAGTACAGAGATATCCTGGAAGTAAACCTCATCCAGACTGCTCAGGACCTCAGACTGGGCCGACGGTTCACCTTTCACCTTTCAACAAGACAATTACCCTAAGCACACAACTAAAATAACAAAGGAGTGGCTTCGGAACAACTGTGACCATTCTTGACTGGCCCAGCCAGAGCCCTGACCTAAACCCAATTGAGAATCTCTGAAGAGACCTGAAAATGGATGTCCACCAACGTTCACCATCCAACCTGACGGAAATGGAGAGGATCTGCAAAGAAGAATGGCAGAGGATCCCCAAATCCAGGTGTGAAAAACTTGTTGCATCATTCCCAAGAAGACTCATGGCTGTACTAGCTCAAAAGGTTGCTTCTACTCAATACTGAGCAAAGGGTCTTACTTATGACCATGTGATATTTCAGTTTTTCTTTTTTAATAAATTTTATATTTGTGATGGTGATATTGTAGTTACAGTATGTCTTCAGTGTTTTGTTTTATCACTGCCAATCGCTTCTCCGTGCCCATTTGTTTTGCTTGTCATTCAGTGTTCATTCTCATCTGTCTGCACTTGTAATCACCTCGTTACAATAATAAACTAAAATGATTAATTTAAATAATATTGTGATTCAGTAATGTTCCAGCTAACCTTAGCTACATGCTAGCGGTAATGTGACTTACTTTTATTATTAGGGAACTCAGTGGGCTTGTTTATTATACCTTGACGTTTTGGAGGGAATTAAATGCCTTACTATTTCTGGTGGCTAACGTATTTTAATGTCCATGATTATGCGGTCAAACATTTGATGCAAGACAGAAGATTATCTAACCTGGCACCGTGCTATTAAGCATTAATGGGTCACTTCTGGTAGAATTTCCCTGTGAGATTTAAAATAATAAAAATAAAAAGGAGACAAAATGCTCTCAGCCAGGCTGCAAACTTTTCAACGAAATCTTTAGGAGTAGGCTATTTACAGTGCCCTCTGTAAGTAGTAGTGGGTTAAAGAGGCATTAGAGTATGATCAGGCGCATCGGAACATTGACATTGGGGGGGGGGGGGGCGAATTGAACCATTTGCTAAACCTATTCCTAGAACGCCTATGTCTAATCACTTTAGTCTTTGCGTGGGTGGCATGCATGGTGTGCAAGTTCGACAGCAACGTTTCAGGGAGTGTCTGCGTATTTTCTGCTTATCAAAGCCAAAACCAAATGCATATATCCTGATGCTCTGAGTTTGAACAGCAAAATATTTTGTTCTGCAACTTTCTGCTAGCAATGAGCTAAAACATTCTGCCTGCTTCGCCGACTCACCTTCGCAGGTTCTTCTGCCATGCTACTCATCCCCGCCGTTCCTCCGCCTTCCTACACCTCGACGCCTCATTTACCCGGCAGTCCCGACCCCGCCTGCTTGTCTACCGACCCGACAGCTCCATCTGTTGCTACTACCAACCCGCCAACCGGCATACGGACTCCCGTGCTCGGTTGTTTGTATTTCTCTTGCTTGTCCTGATCGTTTATTAAAACTGTTTTATTTATATCCTACTGTCTACTGCCTCTACGCAATTGAGTTCCCCTCTCCCGGGCCGTATCCTGACAACCACACTGTCTACGGAAATGGTGCCAAAATCCCACAACATCCAGACATACAGAAACAAACAGAGAAACAACGCAACTTGCCTTAGATACAAACATCAAAACCACCTGCCTACAGAAGTCAAAACAGGCAAAACATAAAACCAAGAACTGCATTGCATTGGGGGTCGTCAGTACAACTCACCCCGGGACACACATATTAAACAGTGAAGATATTGGGAATCAAAACTAAAAATGTGCTTATAATAAAACAATATATTAACAGTCAATAATTTACTTACCCTGCTGTGCAAAAACATTGTAGACTACGGTAGCGGCCAGTTTCCTGTAGCCTACCTGTACGGTTGTAGCTGCATGATGCACATGCACTGATGCACACGCACTGAAACCGGTGTGTTTCCCTCGATTTTGAGGCCTATTCCACTGGCCTATCGCCTATGTAACACTCATATTGTATGCATTTCTGTCTACTTCTGTGATATTTCAGAATCATTATTCCGGAAACTTGATTTCATTAGGAATCTCTGAGAGTTTTACAAGCGGGAGCAAAAAGCTTGCGTAGCAACAGGGAGGGGGGCGCCCCAGTGCAGCGATAATCTTTTGCTTGGGAGTTGGAAGAGAGAAGGAAGTATCTGAAAAAAATTGACATATGAGGTGCAGATATATAATGAGATGAGTAGATGGTAGAAAACCCATCTTGTTTAAAAAATTGTTTGTTCTGCTCCGATGTGACATATCAAAGCTGCCGTGTTTCGAGTCAAATAAACAATCTAAATGCATAGGGTATGTTAAATCTAACTATTTTTGTTGAGAAAAATCAACATATCAGCCTTTTCCGGTAGTATGCGTGACCTTTCAGGGCAAATGGTGTCTCCAGCAGTGGAGAAAACCCTCTGACTTGGGGTTGAGGAGGCCTTCACACACAAATACGAAAAGGCCACTTCTGATAGCAAAGGATATGTGGTTCTTTTGTTCCACCACCAGGCAGCAGGGTCTTGAGATGTCATTATTGGCACCATATCATGGTACATCTTAAGCCCTCTGTCTGCTCTCATCATCTTCAGCAGCAAAAAGAGTGTGTGCAAAACAACCTAGCTTTATGAGTTGTAGTCTTTTTATGTATACACTGATGTATACACTGCTTTTGTTTTTAGTACTTTCTGTTTCATCTTTACTGCAATGAGATAGTGTGCTGTCACTGTAAGATAGTGGTCTTGGGAAATACTTGTCCAGCTGACACTGGTTAAGGCCACATTTTTAACATGACTGAGCTCAGATATAATGTTTGACTTTTCCACATTGTACCAAGCAGGAATCAGTTCATTTGTCAAATTATTTCTAGATGGAGGTGTGTATTTTGGATTTAGGGCCTTGGTCATCTCTCTGCAAATATATATTCAACATACAGTAACTGTTACAAGCTATACTGTACCTTTTTTATGATGTAGTTTTTTATATATATTTTTTTTAAACGTACCTAAATGACGGAGATTCTACAACTGAGGAGGGGTGTAGCCCTTTCACTACAAATGCCGTTACCGCTCTGTGACACTCCTCCGTTTTCTCCTTGATCAGCTTCCCTTTTATTGCCAATGAGAACGGTGTGTCGAGGGTAGTGATAGCTATGGTAGCTGTACCCGTCTTTACTGGAAGTTCTAGCGACGTGCTACCAGCGCTAGCTGACACACTCAGACTTTGAGACCGCTGTATGTTAGGTTCCCTGCAGCGATGACGTGTATGCGTGCTAGGCAGGTGGCTACATACATCAGCTTGCGTTCTTTCTAAGAAATAAAAAGCATTTTGGAACCGATTAGCAGAACCGAAATATTATTTATTTTAAAGGTACTCTGTTCTTGACATTTTCTTTTTGGTTCCAACTTGGAACCGAATTTTGGTACACAACCCTAGTTGCATATCATACAAATCAGAACTCGTGCCTCAAATTGAAATAAATTAATGTTAAAGTATCTGTATTAGTAGCTATTGATCTCTCGAGATGTAGGCCTAGCAGTAGCATTTCCTAATCTAGTAGTCTGTGTCTCTCCAAAGTATTAAATCACACACAACTTTGCCTATCAGAAATGCTGCCTCAAATTTTATTAAATGTATATTAGTAGAGTATCGTAGAGTGGAGTAGAGTATCATTCTCCGTTGATCTCTCGAGAAGTTTGCTATATCAGTTTAACTATTCTACAAAGTCTTCTTTTAGACTGGCAGGGATACTGTGTTTAAAGTTTGGTTGCTGCAGCTCTGTTATAAGCATTTCTGCAATGGAAATCAATCATGTTTGCTTGGTTGTAAAACATTTAAAGCAAGTCTCTACATCAATGTGCAGACATACTGTATATATGTTAAGGCAATGAACTGGTTAGTGATTTTTGTTGAAGAATATTAATCAGTGTTAATAGATGTTAGTAACGAAATATTAGAAACGTAACATAGCTATCAAGCTTTGTCTGGAGTTGCGTGATAGTAAATAAATTATTCTGCAGATATTGGGGTGGACGTGTCCCAAATTTCAGACGCTCTAGGGTATGAATTAATAAATGTTATAACATTTAAAGTTGTGTAATAAGTCTTACCTATTGATATGAACTCCGAATGCCGATGTAGGCACACAAGCACTAGTCTGGTATAACCAGATATAAAATGGACTTTGTGAACGTCTGGCAATTCACCATTGGGAAATGTGTGTTTCTTTTTTACTATTGGACAGCGTTTAACCAATAGCCTGAGTTGATGAAACAGTTTTTGATCATTTCATCTAGATCTACTACCATTTCAAAACATGCTTAATGTCATCTCACTAAGCCACTGTGATTGGTCCGCCAGCAGGGTGGCTGTGAAAACAGGGTTCCCAGACAATATAATCTCATTTTAGAAAATTGATCTGAAAGCAATTGTCAAATGGACTCAGGCTGCAACAACCTTACACCCCTCCACTGCTGAAGACTTAAATTACAAAAACACAGAAAAATATGAATGAGCTGCTTTGCGTCTATTCGTGGTGGGCCTAACGTTTGTGCTGGTGCTCCTAAGATTTTCAGTAAGGAGCACCAGTGCTACTAGTGGAAAAGGTTAGTCTGGACCCCTGTGGTTCCACCCTGATGCATTACATACAGCAACACATGTTTATCAGGGTTTTATTAAATCTTTCCACCAACCCATCGGTTTGGGGGTGATAGCCTGAGGTTTTTAACTTTAGCACATGACATATTTTACACCGGTCTGTTATTACCCGGGACATGAAGCAGTTACCTTGATTGGATATCACCACCTCCGCAATTCACACTCTGGAGAAGACTACATGCAGAGACATCCTCTGCGGCAGTATCTGTAGACTCCAACTCTCCCGCGTCCTCCCTTGGGCCGTCCCCCGTAGTGAGTGCAGCAGGCAGCCTGGTGGCCCACATAGTCTCCTTTCTGTGTGGTCGTTTTTCGCTGTTTCTCTGGCACTCCATGGTTTTGGGGAGGGCCTCCTCCTAATAGTTAGAGAACAAGGGACAGTCCTGTCCCAATAAAACTGGTACCGGTAGGTTGGCCACAACCCCTGCCTGGACCCGTGGCTACCCCTCTGGGTGTCAGAAGTTGAATTCCTGTGACATTGTACCATTTTTTATCTCCATGCACACAGTTCACCTGGATCCATTCTGTGGTTGGTTCACCAGCGAACTGCTGCTGTATCAATGTTATGGTACTGCCAGAGTCTAGGTTGACGTTACGTAGTATTTTCTTTATGGGTAAACAGTTGAATACATGCATTAGGAAAGTAGGCCTATTTATAACTAACTTCATGGACATGATCAAAATGAGGTCGGTGAGTGGCAGGGTCGGACTGGGACTGAAAAACGTCCCTGGACATTGAAGCCAACTGGCCCGAGAACTGTCTAGAGAAGACCTTGTTGGCAAATAGAAATTTAGTCTACACACCATCCACTGTAAAAAACTATGATGTAGTAGTTTATTTATGTTTGTAGATAGCCTGGCCCTTTCTTTTGGCCATTAATTGTTTTTAAATATAAATTATCAATTACAATCAGTAGCCTAGTCTGTACATTAAAAAAAGCTGGGGTGAATCTATCAGACCTTTAGGGGAATATGAAATATTGTACAAAGCCTATTAAATTACACATTTTACTGTATAACAGGTTACATTGATGTTAACATAAAACAATTTCCTGCATTCTGGTGAATTTTTATGCAACAATGTGTGCCTTGTCTGTATCCTTATGGTGTTAATGTCTTTATTTATGTAATTTAAAATAGAATAGAATAGAATGCAATACGTGTCATGCATTCTGTATTGCTTTCAAAAGAAATACAGGAACCAAGAATGCAAAGTCTAACAATAGCAATACAAATTATGCCAGATAGAAAACAATAAATTCACACAATAGTTTCAACTTGTTTTTTTATGAGTGCTTATTAAAACCAATTTTAACAACCTAATCCTATTAGCTAGGATATTAGCCTACCAACTCTAGCCAACAGACTAAACTTTAGAAAAATGTAAACAATAACTATCATTTGGATGTTAGAATTGTGCTTATCTAAAGGTAGAACATTTTGCTACTTGTACCTGACATCTATTGTCTATAGCCCTTACTGCGTCTCCAGGCTGCTGACTGTCAACTTGGCTTGGGATGCACCGTCGGCCTGTGTGTGTTGTCTTTTACATTTTACACCAAAGTTCCATATAAACATGCTCGTCTTTCAATTTTTACACACGTATTCATTTGTCTGCCCTGCCCTAAATTTATTTGGATAAGCAACTAAAATGAATAAATATTTTGTACACCACCTTGCATTCTATTCAATACTGCTAAAACGCTCTTGGGCCAATCAGATCTTAGAATTTCAAGGATCAGTCTCGCTCATATCTCTCCTCAACATTCAGTATTAGTTTGTCCCAGTCTGACAAACACAAACTGCAGTTGCAGCAAGTCGGCGTGCCCTGTGGCAGAACGTAAAGTTAAACATTCGAAATTTAAGGGAGGATATATTTCTAGTCACAAGCATTATCATTAGACATACACCGGGCAGCAATCATTATATTCCCGCAGTTGTGGTCTTGATCGGTCTTGAAGTAAAATCCCGAGACCTCTTGGTCCGAGGCCAGTAAACCAAGTAAAAATGCGGTCGAGTCCGGGACGAGGCCGAGACATTAAAAAAGACTAAGACCGGTCTCGAGTACTACAACACTGCACTAAAGAGTAATAAGGCCAAAGGTAAAGTCAAAATACAAATGTAATACTTAAAGTCAGCATGCATCAAACACAGAACGTAAGGTATTCTTTGGAAGAGGGTGGGGTTGGTGCCGTCAGGAGAGATATAATGTTTCATGTTCTAAGGAACATTCAGTGAGTTATAAAGAATACAACTTTTACATTTTCTCTATCAATCCATCTTCTCCCGCTTATCTGGATCGCGCGGGCAGCAGCAGGGGCTCGCAAGGGCAGCAGCTCCAGCAAGGAACCTTAAACTTCCCTTTCCTGAATCACATTAGCAAGCCCTGACTGGGGGATCCCGAGATGTTTCCATGACAGTGTGGAGATTTAATCTCTCCACCTAGTCTTGGGTCTTCTCCGAGGCCTCCTCCCAGCCGGGTGGGCCTGGAACCCCTCCCAAAGGGAGGCGCCCAGGAGTCATCTTTACTAGATAACTGTACCACCTCAACTGGCTCCTTTTGACACAAAGGAGCAGCAGCTCTAATCAGAGTTCCTCACGGATAGCTGAGCTTCTCACTCTATCTCTAAGGGAGACGCCAGCCACCCTTCTGAGAAAACCCATTTCGGCCGCTCGCATCAGTTTCCTGCTGAGAACCATGGCCTCAGATTTTGCGGTGCTAGTCCTCATCCCAGCTGTTTCACTCTCGGCTGTGAACCGGTCCAGTGAGTGCTGGAGGTCACATACCGATGATGCTCTCAGGACCACATCATCTGCAAAAAGCGATGAGATCCCCAGGTCACCGAACCGCAACCCCTCCCCACCATGTCTACGCCTCGATATCCTCCCCATGAATATCACAAACCGGATTGGTGATAAAGCGTAGCCCTGGTGGAGACCAACCCTCACCTGAAACGAGTGCGATTTACTGCAGAGAATCCGGATTGGATTGCCCTTAAAAAGGACCCGCTCACCCCATACTCCTGCAGCATCTCCCACAGTATCGGGAGACCCGGTCATATGCCTTCTCCAGATCCACAAAAGACATGTAGACTGGATGGGCATACTCCCAGGCCCCCTCCAGGATCCTTGCGCGAGTAAAGAGCTAGTCCGTTGTTCCACAACTAGGACCGAATCCGCATTGTTGTTCTTCAATCTGAGGGTTGACAATCGGCCAAACCCTCCTTTCCAGCACCTTAGAGTAGACTTTACCAAGAAGGCTGAGTAGTGTGATACCCCTGTAGTTGGCACACACTCTCTGGAAGGGAACAGTGCCACTCCTTTGGCACTGTCCCCAACTTCCACGCGATGTTAAAGAGGCGTGTCATCCAAGACATCTCAACATCCAAAGCTTTTAGCATTTCTGGACGGATCTTATCAATCCACAGGGCTTTGCCACTGTGGAGTTGTTTGTCTACCTCAGTGATCTCCCCTAGGGAAATTGACGATGATCCCCCATCAGCCTCCAGCTCTGTCTCTACCACAGAGAGCGCGTCAGTCAGATTTAGGAGTTCCTCAAAATGTTCCTTCCACCGCCCAAATACCTCCTCATTTGAGGTCAACAGTGTCCGATCCTTACTGTACACAGCTTGGATGGTTCCCTGCTTCCGCCTCCGGAGTTGGCGGATGGTTTTCCAGTAACACTTTGGTGACGACCGAAAGTCTTTCTCTATGGCTTCTCCAAACTTCTCCCACACCCACGTCTTTTCTTCTGCTACGGAAAATGCTGCAGCCCTTTAGGCCAGTCGGTACCCTGAAACCACCTCCGGAGAGTTCCGGGACAACATATCCGGAAAGACCTCCTTCTTCAATCGGACGACTTCCCTGACTTCACCGATGTCCACCACGATGTTCGAAGGTTACTGCTTCTTGAGGCACCTATGACCTTGAGACCACAGCTCTCTGCCACAGCTTCAGCAATGGAAGCTTTTAACATTGCCCACTCAGATTCAATGTCCATAACCTCCACAGGGATGCCAGAAAACCTCTGCTAGAGTTGTGAGTTGAAGATCTCACTGACAGGGTCCTCCTCCAGACTTTCCCTGTTCACCCGCACTACCCATTTGGTCTTACCAGGTCTGTCCAGAATCTTCCCCCACCCCTTGACCCAACTCACCACCAGATGGTGATCAGTTGACAGCTCTGTCCCTCTCTTCACCCGAGTATACAAAACATGTGGCCTCAGATCAGATGATACGATCACAAAATCGATCATCGACCTTCGGCCTAGGGTGTTCTGGTACCACGTACACTTATGAGCATCCTTATGTTCAAACATGGTGTTTGATATAGACAGACTAGCACAGAAGAATAAACGCCCGCTCGGATTTAGATAAGGGAGGCCGTTCCTCGTAATCACTCATCTCCAGGTATCTCCATCATTGCCCACGTGTGTGTTGAAGTCTCCCAGTAGAACTATGGAGTCCCCTACTGGAGGCCCATTCAGGGTCTCTAAGAAGGCCAAATACTCCGAACTTCTGTTCGGTGCATATGCACAGACAACAGTCAGAGTTTCCCCCCCCCCCAGCTCTTGTAGGCGCAGGGAGGCAACGCTCCCGTCCAACGCAGCGGCGCTCAGCCGGGGACTTGTGAGTATCCCTACAACCGCCCAACGCCTCACACCTTGGACAACTCCAGAGTAGAATAAAGTCCATCCCCTATCTAGTAGTACGGTTCCAGAACCAAGACTGTGCGCAGAGGTAAGCCCCACCAGATCTAAATGGTAGCGCTCCACCTCCCGCACAAGTTCTGGCTCCTTCCCCCACAGGGAGTTGACGTTCCACATCTCCAGAGCCAGCTTCTGCTGCCCGGGTCTGGTCCGTTGAGGCCCCTGACTTTTACTGCCACTTATGTGGCACCCGACCCCCACGGTTTGTCCCACGAGTAGTGGACTTATAGGATGGAGAGGGAAGCGCCACGTTGCTTTTTCGGGCTGTGGCCAGCTGGGCTCCGTGGCAAACCCAGCCACCAGGCGCTCGCCGGCGAGCCCCGGGGCCCTGGGCTTCCTCCGGGCAGGGTAACTCCTTCTCTTTTTAAGTTATTCATGGGGGTCTTCTGAACCATTCTTAGTCTGGCCCCTCCCCTGAGACCACTTTGCCTACGACAACACAGCCCTCAGGTTTATATGGGCACCCAAACATCTCTACCACGATAAGGTGATGGTTCCCAGAGAGGCCTCACGTACCTGCCTAATAATAGTGATTATAACTCGCCGCATGAGTTGTGTCTACTCTGTAGTTTTGCATGTTTAACAATGAAGTTTATGCAGATATCCATTTAACGTGGTGTAAAAAAAAATGTCAATAGCTTTTAGCCAGAATATTTGCATTAAATTTATTAATGTATCTAATGTATTTTCTGTTGCTATTAGCCCGTTGAGCGTAGCAACATCGGTTAACCCGATGCAGCACCTCACACAGCAGATATTGCCATTGTTGTATTAATGTAATGAGGATTAATAATTTTTCCTACAATATAGAGATAAAACACTATAACATGATTAATGTGGGACTTAGGGGTGGATTGAACTATTATTTTGCCAATGGCGAACATATTGTAGCCTGTTAAGGCTACCATGATAACTAGACCACATTCTTTCTTAATGACTATAAAAATATAATACATAAAAAAATAACTCCTACTGTATGTAACCTATATTGAAATCGTTGCTTTTGTAAATAATGGATAATTCATTAAAATATTTAATAGTAGCCTAAAAGTAATCGGCCAGTGCGCATTAACGCAAGATTGTTGTCAATAAATAAGTTTCGATGTTGTTAACCCATTCCCACATTCCTTCTAAACTGGTGATCATTATTATTTATTACCCTAAATGCATAGACACTTAATGGCTACAATAGGTTTTTGTTGATCTAATTAGCCAGGCAGAATGTTAACCAACTACTTCTGTCACTGGTCTCACTGGCCTTCTAGTTATCCAACCAGTGTTGGAATCTGGGTGGTGTCTCCTCACACCAGTTCCAGCGTGTTCATTTATGGAGTTTAAGTAGGAGGAAACAATGTGTCCAAGTTTAACAAAATCAGCTTTAATTTAATAATAGTAGATCAAATATACAATTAATAGAGCTCTGGGCTACTCTCTGACCGATAACATGCAATCCCAGCAGTTTGAGAAGTCTGACCCTGACTGTTCCTCGGCTCATTGATAATATTCTAGACAATGTTTTCCCTATCAGATGTTGATTGTGCGTCTCTCCCAATCCTGGGGCCCCACGTCCGTTCTCTCCTCCAGCTGGGCGTTGCTGCTGGGTAAGGTATCTGTGTAACATGCACCCTCTTAAGCCCTTATAAGATCTAATATATATATATCTAAAATAGAATAAATAAAGCACAATTTTCTACAATTCCCACTTTTGGTCTCATGAAAAAGAGACCAATATTAATCCCTTCAAGATCAATACATTTCAATAAAATCAGTCATAACGCCCACAGTTCCGGGTGTCCCCAGTGCCACCGCTCTGACCGAGCTGTGAAAGCTGGTAACGGGAAGGCAGTTGTTTTCCTTTTTCCTTATGCTCACACAGGGCCTGGCGCTGAATTATGACACTCAGTGTTTCTTATCTGTTCCAAAGTTCGGCTGGGCGGTCCACAGCGGCACACTGCAAGAGGAAGAATAAGAGAGAGCGAAGGCTACAACCCAAAACACCTAGCCTGTTCCCCACTTAGAATAGCTATTCCCATGGGCTATTGGCGCTAGCCATAGCATGTTGCATGTTGCATGTGAGAACTAATATCAGTAATATTTATATTATTGTCAGGCAGATGAAAACAATATGTTGTTTACATTCTTGCAGACCTCTCCACTTCCGGCAGTCTAAACTAAACGATGCTGTATTACAGTTGATCGTATTACCTTCTGCTCATTTGTCAATAGAATTTGCATTTTCAGTCTCATTTGCCAATGTGAAAATCTGCCAAGCCAATCCATACATTTTATTTTTAGGGCCAATGTGGTTTTTGCTCCAATCAGTACTGCCTATCCGTCTTGGCCTCAGGGCTGCCTTCAGCACCCATGGGATACACTTGGTACCTGTGCCGACAGTTGCCGGGTATCAGCGACCATTCCACCCATTTGGGAAAGATATTATATGCCGCATGCCACAAGTCAGTGTCACTCCCCGTATGGCCTCCCCAACTGGTCTGAAAGGGACAGATGTACTTCCATACAATGCCATTAGCCAATTTATATGAGCAGGAAGACTTAAATAAATCATACATTAATCAATTCACATAAGGACAGTCTCATCTACAGTGGCAGGGAGGCATGATACATGTCTCAGCCTGTTTCATGGGCACATGGAATCCAGTGCTGGACTCCTTTAAAGTGTTATAATCAAAGTGAAATTATCTTTTTAATTAAATTTTGTCAATAGACTGCCCAAGTGGAGTAGTTGCATCATAGCTTTTGAAACGACACGTCTCACTGTTACCCCCACCATTCCTCAGTCCCTCTTCTAAGTGGGCTGAAGTTATAGGTGTAGTCTGGAAATGGGATAAAGCACAAGCAATGTTATCATCACATATTTGTAATGCATACATTCCTATTTCTGTCTTGTCCGTGTGTGGTGTCTAAAAGTGAATCTAAATCAATGGCTTCTCACTCTAATTAGTTGTGGCAAGAGATTGTTAGGTGTTAGCTTCTGTACATGTATCTTCAACTCTTTATAGATATTGCTTGCTTGTTTTTCTCTAGCACACCAATATTGTCCTGCATTTGCATTAGTGACATTTCTTATGCTGATTATTATCACACTCCGTCCCCTGTGTATTTACTGTTTGCTTTTGGATGGTCTTAATGCTTATATTTGCAGTAAGTATGATAATCAGAGTGCTGATAAGATGTGTGTGTTACAAGGCTGCAATAGATTTCTGCATCTATGCTTTAAACGATCCTAGAACTAAGAGTCTAAAAAGAGCCCACGTTCTGCTCACACCTAAATCTCTGGTGATCAGTTAATTTCTTCTGCGGGCTTGAGACGAATGACCTCTAACCTGCGTCAAACCCCTTTCTACCCCGATGCTTCCACACCAGAGGTTGTGTTCGGCTCGTTCCCCCCTTTAATTTATCTTAAGTGTGTGTGTGTTTCTCAACAGAGGAGGAATGTAAAGGTGGCCTATGTCGTAGTATGCTTGACAAATCTCTCTTGATTCCTCCACTAGTGCGGTCACTGCTCCAACTGTTTTCCACCTTGGGCTTCTAGCTACCCTATTCAGATATTGTTTTTATACAGATAGATTAGTTTCAAAGGCATTAGATTTCCAATTTGGTAGCAGTAGACATTCTGTTCTCTGTAACTAAAGCAATACTATGAATGTTTTCTTCTAATTTTTTCTAAACTGTGTTAAATGTAGGCATGCATTTGTTGTTAATCTAAGTAAGTTATTAACCCATATGAGGTAAGTACCTTATTTCATACATTCTCCTTTTTGACAGACACTTTGGCATATGTGTCAATATATAGCAACATCATTTATTATATATACACTACCGTTCAAAAGTTTGGGGTCACTTCGAAATTTCCTACTTTTTGAAAGAAAAGCAGTTTTCTTCAATGAAGATAACATTAAATTAATCAGAAATACAGTCTAGACATAGTTAATA
>JAODOY010072577.1:0-16043 GCA_025399855.1 Forbesichthys papilliferus
ATTGTTGTCACATGAAAAGATATGCTCACATATTTACAAATATGTGAGGGGTGTACTCACTTTTGTGAGATACTGTAGTTATTTTGGTACATTTCTAGACAAGGCAAAAATGTCCCTAGCCTGACGCGCCAGAAGGTTCGTTACACAGCCATCTGGGAAGTTGGCCTTGAAAACTGTTTGGAAAAGGGCGGGCACTTAATAAAAATAAAATACTTGGCAGGTGATTGGATGAACCACCTTTCTATCACAGGCCCACGTCACATCTAAACAACCCCTGCAGTTGCCAGTAGTACCTCATAGGACACAAGATTGGTTGAAGCCTGGCAAGATGGATTCACGCATGACTGAAATTTCACAAATCCAGAAAGAAACCTTGCGCGTGGTTCCTCATGTACGTATAGTTATTATTCAAGAAAACTGAAATTATGAATAGTTTGGAAAATCTAATGTTAACCACAGCCTTTTTTAAAGAATGAAAATCCACCCATCCTTCCATTCCGAAACAGGTAATTTATTTGGCCAATAGTTACATTTTTATCTCTGACCAATGAGACTGAGATCTGTTTATTAATACTATAGTACTACTGTAGAGCTAATCTAAAAAATCCATGAATTGTGACAACAGGATAGGTTTAGCATGTGCGAAATGACCGCATAATACAAATACAAAAAAAAAAGAAGAATATAAATGGAATTTTAAAAACTGAAATGTTTTTAACCCCAAACCCCACCAGATCTTCAAGAGTTTTACCTGGAGGTGATGGAACCAGCTGATCACAGTGTGTAGACCGGCTTTGAGATTCTGCCATCGAGCATTTCAAGGCAGGAGGTGACTTATGAGTCTTGACTGAGGCATTTATCAGATTGTTTGTCTCCAATATCTGCATTCTATGGGCAGCGCGTTTCACCTTTGACTTGATGGAGAAATTACACTCTTACACTTAAGTGAAACCTGGACATCATGTTGCCACAAAATATTTGATCACCACTGCTGTGCATGAATTTACCTTAGTTTTATTCTTCTGGCAAATGGCTTTGCTTTTCTTTGATTTCAGTGCTGAAAAACACGCAGTTGTACTACTGAGCAAGTTATTCATGGTTATAAAAGTACTACATTATAATGTCAAAGCCATATCAATGTGGCAATATTAGAGTGTGCCAAGTGTACCGATGAAGAACAGTCAGGTCCTGGGGTGATTTTTTTACGGATTTGACGTGTAGCCGTTTTCAGAACATAAAATGCAGATTTTCACACAAATATAATGAACAAATGAAAATAACACTTCCAAAACACTTTACTACACTTCAATACAACAAAACTTTGAAATGAACAATGAACAGCGAGTAAATTAAGAAATAGCAAACACTGTGTACACAACGACAGTGAAAATGTGAATATTGTTTGACGACAGAATGAAGATGCATTAAAATGATATTGAGCAAAATAGTGCTAACAAAGAAGTGCTAATGTAGTTAAGTAGTTGCAATAACTAGTGCTAATTTAGGCTATTACTTATACTTACTCATTTTTTTCTTTCCTTCAACATTAAAAAAAAAGCCATACAATATGGTAAAACAAGAAATTCTAAAAAGTATGTACATAATGTGCATAAAATAACCAAAACACCCAGTGTACATGCAAAACAAGAAGCTAGTTTACTAAATGGTATTATGGTATGGCAGCAAGGGCAAAACAGTGCATGTCTATTGGGAGTTAGCCATAAATCTTTTTTATTTAAACAAGGTGGCAATGGGGTTAATGAAGGCAGAACCTAACCTGATTCAGAGTCACTGCTAGAAGTGCTGGTACTACAACCGCTGCTGTTGTTGCCCGTGGACGAGCTGGACGAGGAACTACTGCTGTAACTGAGCCGAGCAGGGTGGCTAGGGTCCTGGGAAGCCATGGGCTCCCCTGTTAGTGTAAGCACACGCACGCACGCACGCACACACACACACGGTAGATTAACTTCCTCCAACGGATCACCTTAACGGTGTTTCAAATTGTGATTCTTACCTGCTGGCTTGTTGGCCTTGGTGTTCTGTTCTTTGCTAGCCGCAAGATAACCAGCACTGTGCGCCTTACCACCTTGCGGTGGTCCTTTAGGTTTTATCGCCATATTCTCTGTGGTAGTGGGAAGGAATTTGGCACAAAAAATTAAATTCTATTGAAATCTTTCTGTAAATGGACAGGACCTAATGATACATTTGGTGGGATGCATTTGAGTGTACTTACGGCTAGCACTTTTTGGACGTTTCCTGAGACAGCTCAAGACAAACCTCTGCAGAGCCCGTAGAGTAGAAGTCTTCAACACTTCAAAGTCAATCTCTACATCCTGTCGCTTAGAGTTTGGCAGAGAAGGTTCCCTTTCCTGAATAATTCTCACTATCTGGGACAGTTTGCAAGCGGGCAACTTGTTAATGTCCAAACTCAATTGCCTCTTCTCTTGGTAAGACATGGGTATTGTCGCATCCACTTCAGCATCATCTTCAGATTCGGAGAGGACTCTTCTAATATTGGCCTTCATGGCATGCCTACAGATGTACATTTATACAAAAAGGTCACTCCATCCTTGGTTAAGATTAAATAAAAATAAATGTTAAGTTATATTACATCTAATATACTTTGGTCAAATACATTTATATTCTGCCTTGCCACAATTCCTGACATTTAATTCTAGTGAACAATCCCTCATTTAAGTCAGTTACTAATTTTAATAAAATTAAATGACAAAAAGAGAGAATGTTTCCAACAACATGCGCTCTGAACGCCACTCCAATACCTACAGTTTGTTGCCCTCAACTCATTTTTTGGCACAAAGTTTGAATTATGTTTTGGGTGACAATTTTGAGACCAATCTTTAACCTAAATCTTTAATGTTGCTTCTATCCACAAGTGTTAATTATTTACAACTGTACAACACAAGTCAAGTCCTTTTTAATAGTTACTTACAACATTGATCCAGTGTTGGAAGCAGTTTTCTGCAATTTAAATTTGCTCTTCAAGTGTTCATGCTTTAGGACTTCTTTTTCTTTGGGTCTAATGTCTTTAGATTTGGTTTTCTTCTTTGATTTCAGAGGAGCGTGCGTGAGTCTCTGTAGCTGATCATGAACCTTTTTCAACTGAAAAAGGAAATCCATTAAGGCAGATCTCTCATCTTAAAGCTAGATGCAACAAAATGGAATATGTTTTAAAAAGCACTCAAGCGTCAGCACAGACTAACCGTTACTTCTAGATTGGCCAGCTGCAAGGCTCTCTGCTCCACATCGGAATCTGAAAGGCTCTCTGACTCAGACAAGCTTTTGCCATCACTGCTCGAGGCGCTCGAATGTCGTTCAGCTTCATCTCCTTTGCTGGTGTTCACCACATGGCAAGGTATGGAGGACCTCTCTGGCTCTTCTGGAGTCTTTGAATACCGGACCTCGAATACATCCTGAAGGTGCAGATTGGTTTAGTCATAAAAAACAAAAAGCTTTTTGTAATGTATTCATTAATGAATTATTAATCACAGTATACTGCCAACGCTACCTGCAGTTTCCTTGCCATAATGACCACTTCATGATCAGGTGGATTGTATTTGTAGCAGTTGGAGAACATCAATCTAACATCAGCGGCAAATTCGTGGACACTGACATACTCCCGATGGTCCATTTTTCTCTTTGAGAAAATGATTCAGAACAGGTTTTCAGCAACTTAAGTCAATAAAACTAATTGTCATTTTGAAATTTGACATGTATTTAAGTTTATCCAATTTGACAGTAGGGCTGTGCAATCAATACATTTTTTATCCTAATTTCAATTTGGACTCCTAACAATCACAAAAACTGATTACATTGCATATTATCTTTTGCAAGTAAACTCTTATTTTGTTGTGTTCTAACATGCACACTTTCGCCCCTCTTGGGGTGAAAGAAACAGGAAAAGTATTAAGGGATATTTCACAGTTGGAGGTGTTTTCATTGTTGATTTGTTTTACTGTTTAATTTTTTTAAGTGCAGTTAACGGAAACATCTTTCAAAAGTCAACCGTGATTAGGAATTTCTTTCCACAAATTCACACCATTACTTCACCTTCACGGTGCTTAGATCCATTGGCTGCTTGATGAGGTCATAGTAGTCGTGCAGACCCAGGCCTGCCACGTCGACGGGGGTGTAGAAGGGCCAGGCGTACGCGGAGTGCCTTTTGGAGAGCATCTCCTTGAGGACAAGGCTGCAGTACTTGAGCTGCTCAGAGAGCCGCCTCCTCTTGCCCATGCGGTGGGGGGAGTCCGGCAAGTCCTTCTTGGGTGGCTTAATAGGCCGTCCGCTCCCGCGCCTGGAGAACAGCTTGCTGGGCGTCGGCTGCTCCGCACACATCGACCGCTCTGCACACGGAGACACATCGCCGCTGGTGGCCGCCTGGGTGTGCAACGTTGTGGTGTCCGCTTTGCGCTTAATGCCTGTTTTAGCCTGCAAAAAAACAAAAAACAAACAAACATAAATGTGGCTTTATTTTGTAAGCAAACACCAACAATTGACTGAACTGTTATTGGAAGACAAAGGTAAAAAGGGGTGGGGCTTGGGATTGGTCAATTACATTCTTAGAAGCACATATTTACAAGTACAATACACACCTACAGATTCAGGACTCAACAGAACGTTAAGTGTAATTCCCCGATCACAGGGACACATTGCAGGAAATGGCATGCGTTCTTTGCATTTAAAAAGTTAAAATATCCTCAACTGTTCAGCACAAGGTGCGGAGTCGCACTGCTCGCCAATGTCACACTTGGCCTAGGCAGCCAATGTATGTGTGATCGGGGCCTTGGCAGCATGTGTTTGAAGAGGCCGTGCCTATAGCGACGCATCTGTGTGATCAGGGCCTTAAGGAGTTGAGAGTAAAAGGTGTACGGGTGTACAAACACATCCAACACACGACCTTTAATTCATTTTGTGCCGACAGCTGTGCAGGTGGAACAGGGTGAACCACATTAGGGGGTATGACCGTCACTGTATGTTGCAGAACAACTTCTGACACCGGAGAGTTGGGCCGCGGCTTCAATGGGCCTGTGCAGAATGGAAACATAAATACATGCAACCAAGGAGTTCTGAAACACAATGTGTTGCACATAAGATATGTTGTTAACACAAAGTATTATCTCAGATTATTTTTGAAGAGAACAAATTAATATAAAAACTGCCAGGTGAAAAGGATTTTCTTAACATCAGATCAATCTGCTATAGCAGTGAAACAGGGGTTTCAGGCCCATTTTCATTTAAGAATTAGGTGAGATCACCACATATTATACCTGCATTTGTCTTTCCTTTTACTGGTACTTTAGTGGTGATTTCAATCTCATCCTTTGGCATGTCTGCTACTTTCTGTAAGAAGAGCTTCTCCAAGGTTTGTGCCATTACAACAATGTCATCTCCAGGCTGTGAAGATAAAAAAAATGTATTTCATCTAAAATGTCAACAGATATGATGATCTGAGCTCTGAATACACTTAATAATTTAAAAATAAGAAGATTCTGTGGTTGATATATGTTGCAGTATTGCCACCATTGTGAAAAATGTGGCAATAAATATTCCTAATCTTACCCGGTTGTAAATATAACAATTCGTGAACATGGCGTTGAAGTCCTGTATACATTCTAATGCCTTCCAGTAATAATTATTGTCCAGACGTTTCTTAATGGTGCTGAGATCCATAGGATTGGTAATAATTGTATAATAATCCTGGCGGAGAGGAAGACAAACATTAAAAATTATAAAAAAACAACACACTGTAAATATTGTCCGCTTCTCTTCTTTCTAAGCTTGTACAATTTGCTTCCCATCCCATTTTGGAATATTGTTGTAAATACACACGTCTAGGTGGCCACACTTTCACCCATTTTTTATGTACATAAAAAAAACAAAAAAAAACCCACTTAGTTATTTATTGTTATAATAACAATAACTGTTATTCTCAGTTAAATAAATTAGAAACGATTGACTTTTCCTTAATTGTTTCTCAAATACAGTACAGTAATTCCAACAGGTTTATATACCCTAAAGCAGTACCGCTTTAACAATAACTACATTTTACACCATATTAAAATGTACAAATCATAAATGGAGGAAAACATTAGTACTCACAGGGAGATGCAATGCTACTGCATCCACAGGTTGGCGAAAAGGCCAGGCAAACTGATGCTTCCATAAGGCTTTCACCGCTACCTTCTCCAGGTATTGGAGCTGAGTGGTTGACCGGCCAGGCTTTTTGGGATTCTTTACCTCTGGAGGAGGAGGATTTCTGGTCACAGCAGGTAACTGCGAGAGCTTCAAGTTTGACATCGTGTCACCCGAATTGAGCAGAGGGCCAAATGATGCAGGCTTCGCAAGGTGGCAGGTCAGTTTTCATCACACATTCTCCTAAACAGAAAATATTTTACAGAGTAAGAGTAAATTATTAGTAATATAACAACATTTATACAGCGCTTTCTAGGTACTCAAAGTTGCTTTACAAAACAAGGGCTAAATTGTAGGAATAAAAATAAAAAATAAAGAAAAGGAAGGGGTTAATATATAGTTTAAGACAAAAACAATCTGCATACTCTAAATTAAAATCACTTCCATTTTAGTAGGCCTATAGTGCACCTACTCAAAAATTGCTAATTTTAATACAGTATATAAGGAAAACTCCTACACCATTCGGTTAAAGAGATTGTCTGGCACATTCATATTGCATGAATAAATACATAACTATTTGATTTACTCAGAAAGGTATGCCACTGTCTGACTAAATTCTAATAATAAATTAATAGGCCTAAGCTTCTTTGACCCATTATCAAAATGTAGATTGCTTTGTGAATCTAAAATATGGGGAGACCTTCACTATACCAGATAACTAATCTCCTAACTGAAAAAGAATTATATATGTTCCATGATCTGTGCCAAGACTAATAAAATTATGGACTTCCTGAAATAACGCTTGCTTGTCAAATGTATGCAGATATTCTATACGGGCAACTAATCTTTCTGAATTAAGTAACCTAGTACATTTACAGCCAGCCAGTTGTTTAAAACATTTAGCATGTTATTGCGTTAGATTTATTGAGTGCAATAGATTAGGTTATGATCCTTAAAATACATTGTCTGTGAATATTTTCCCTTTCTCTTATCAATTATGCTTTGCAGATTTTGAATATGGTTCATTTTAGTCAATTTCCATCCTGCAGTGTGCTGTTAATGTTATGTTCCCTTGTTGGATTAGTCCCATAGTAATACCATTAGATAAGACACTGAAAGACATAGTAGCTTTAATATTCAACATTTCTTTCATCAATGTCTTAATTTACCATATTGTCAACCCAGCCCCAAAAATGTACACTACAAGTTATGTTGCTCTTGCCATTTTATTTATAGAAAAATTACACACAAATAAATTTTAAAAGTACATATTGACAAACACAGGTGCATACAAATAATTATATTTAATATAAGGCATCTACATATGTAGGCTGGGGTCTTAAAAGATCCATCTGAATCATACAAGTATAATCAAATCATTCAAATTAAACCATGTTATCTGTTGGTGTGATCAGATTAAAAACTACCCTATGATGTAGAATTATTAATATTTTATTCCATTACTGTATGACTTTGTATTGTTCATGTTTTTATTCAATGTAAGAAAAAAAAACGATGGCTGTGAGGTCAGTAGTCCCAGAAATTCAAATCAGATAATCTTGGAAAACTTCATAAAAGGAAAATACAGTATGCCTACATAGTGTACGGTAGCTGGTATTTAAACTGCTTACGGTAAATTAAGATGTGGTTTAAAGTATTCTATTAACATCTAACGCGTGCATTTGCTCTGAACCTTTCCACTTGTATGTAGAAGGGGACATCTTACTGAATACGTGACACTAATCGAAAAGCAAAGGCACGAAGAAAGGCAACGTGATTCAACATAAACACAGCGTGGTGACAACGCCCACTGGTCCCGCGTGTTGACGATATTATGATCGGTACCGTCTCCAAGGAAACTTCACATTGCAATGTTGATTATTTAGAAACTAGAATATAAAATTAATAGGTTGAGACCATTACCTTACGTGTAGCTCACGGCGAAAACTCAAGGTGACAGACGGACGCCGACATCAAGAGATGCATGCTATGCTAACATTGCAGCGGCTTGCGTTTGATCATCAGCTAGCATTAGTCGGCTAGATTGGCAATATCAACGGTCGTGTTGACGACCTTAAAACACATTACCTTTTGGTCTCTGGGACGAGATTGTAGGCTATTTACGTCTGAACTGAGACGGGTGATTCTTGACAGCACGAGACGGTGTAATTCTTCATTCAGGGTACAAGCCGTACTGTACAGTACGGGTACAGTCGACACACTTGTAACGTCAGATTGTTTTGAACCAATACATCCTGTGCATGTTGTATTCCAAACCCCACCTAAGCAATCGACGTAGTGGGGATAGCGTCGATATGTTGACGTTACCTTCGAATTAAACGGTTTCTAACGTAGGATATTCGTCGATGGCGAGTTTCTCTGGGCATCCCGCCTCTTACTTATACCGCTGCTTGGGTTCAGCTGCTGATTGGTTTAAATCATTCACGTGTACGTGTTTGTCAGCGCAGAAAAATAATGTGTTAAAATATCTTGTTAAAATACTGCATTTTCGCGTTCCCGAAACTGGATTGTCACAGTACCTTTGAGAAATCTGCAGCAATTAAAAACTGAGCAAAACTAATAAAAGACTGCGGTACCGTAGTGCTAGTTTTAAATAAGCAACACGTACGTCATTCCAGAACATTCTAGGAAGAAAATGTCTAAACCTAGATATAAATCGAGTAAACGTTCTCTCCAAAAATCCATAACACAGGTGGTGGTCGCTGTTGACTACACTGTAGCGGGCCAATGATAACCGAATACGCATTCACTGGCAGGCCTGGCCCAGACCGGACCAAACTTCCTACGGTACTCGGAACTACTTTAAATTACAAGGAATAGTTGTGGTTAAAGCGAAGCTCCCAAAAGGCAATGGTTTGAAGTCTACCACGCTGTCGACGAAGCACAGGAAACGTCAGTGCAAGTAGGCTACGCAGAATGTATAGTGTTCAAGCAGACGTTCAACTAGAAAATATCTAAACGTAGCATACGGTACGTCTCCTGAACACCTGCTTGGTCTGACATTCATTTTAGGGCACCTATTAGTGCACCCATTGTTGAGAAGCGAACATAAATACCAAATAATTGTCTACTCCATCCAGATTTCAGGCGCATGTTGTAGGTTGTTAGTGATTGCATGACTCAACGTGAATTTAATGTTTGTTTTATTTATTTTTATTTAATTAACGTGCCATTGTGTCCGCCTGTGTAAGGTGTTAACTTTGATAGACGTGTCCTACACGCATTAAATCAGTTTTAAGATGCTAAAAGCAGTAGCCTATAGGCATTGTGTCTACTTTAAGACCGTATTGGTAGTTTGAGGCTTTGTAAAGTATGTATTTGTAAAGAATGTGACGTCATGAATGGACTTGAAGCACAAACAATTTAACGCAGATGTTTCTGTTTTGGCAATTAATGGAAAATCTACTTGATAGATCCCATCTCGCTTTGTCTGATCCGAAGCGATCAACTGCTTTTTAGAATCGGAATTCAGATTGTAGTCCTATACATTGATATATGGCTACAGTAAATAAAAGTAGCTATTATCTAGGTTCAGGTCCCTATAAGATTTTAAACCATATACACCCTAAAGCCCCATGTTATTTATACATTTACCAAAACATTGAATTATTAGGATATCCACAATGCTATTCTTCTATTTTCTTTTTAACCTAGATACAAATAATCCACAAGAGGGCAGCAGAATCCATGCATTTAGGGATGGTCTTGGACGCAGCTGTTTGTTTAGTGGAGTTGGTTTCTCACTCAAAATGAGAAATAAGCCAATATTATAGGTCTCAGATGCTGAATCCCCATACCTCCTGATTTTCTAATTAACACAGCAGATGCGATGAAGTAACCAAAGGAAAAAAGCAATTGGCTAATTTTGGCACAAACGTTTTGTAGCATTTTAAATATGCTAATAATTAAGAGTGCAAATATTTTTTTAAGTATGAATGTGAAATAAATGCTAAGGATTGCTATGATGCACTATTTTGTTCACCGACGTTTGCTGTGTGAAATCAAACTTTGATGGGACAAACAATCTTTTCATATGTGGTAATGTGGCTATACATGGCCTCACCAACATCATTAAGAAATATGAGGAGGCTAATCCTTCTCCATATGCGACCTGATAACACCACTGTAGTGGACATAAAGTGTTCAGTGTCTATCTGATAGTGGTCTCCAGCTTGTGGAAGCATAAATGTACTTGTGCTGTGCAGGACCCCCCCTTCCCACGCCATCTCTACACCTCCCCATATATTGTTTTGAAACATTAGCAGTGAGCTATGGAGAGAAAGTGGGGTGACACTATATACAGTAATACAGATATTGTGCTGCAAGTACCAGGCCACACAATCACATTGCTTCAGATTATATTCCATCTCCCATCACCCTAAAAGATGGCAATATAAACAAATATAGCCTCATGCATATAGCCTATTATACATCAACTCCTGATTTGCTGAACATTTGCAGTCACGGTGGCATGATTGCTGTAACAGAACTGTGTAGGTCTAGACAGTTACTGGAATCAATTGGGTCAGCAAACACTCAATATTCTACACATGCCACATCAATGCAATGCGAGGAAGATTTAAATTGCATGTGCTTTTTAATCCGCTGTTACACTTCATCGGCCTTCATCTCAGCTGTGTTCGCAACCCTAACACATCGTAAATAAACACAGTGCAACGCTTTTAAAGGCACATGCATATGTATGAGATGTAAAATAATTTGATCCCTTTGAGCATTTTCTTGTCAACCCTCAAACGCAGCCCATCATCGTTTTGGTGAACGCATCACAGCGTTCGAGAACAAAAGTTTTCCCTTGTCTTGTCACAGGTGTCATCTCATTAGCAGCAAATCTGTGAGCTGACATTTGTGCTGTACCCCGTCAGGGAGCATCAGATCATCTCCACCGGAATATATCACCGCAAGGCAATGCAGCGTTTGTTCGGAAAGGTGTGCTGCCAAACCAAGTTGCATGCTTGCAATGTAAAGGAGATAATTCACAACACATGCTCACAACTGAGTTTCAACACTTAGTTGGGCTGAGGTGTTTATTTAAATTACATTTAAACATAATGAAAAATGTAGATTTACAGTGTGCGCTCATCTGCAGTCAGTTTGATGACGTATTTGTGCGTGTGTGTGTGTGGGAATACATTAAATAAGAGGTGTAATATATAGATAGGCCTAAGCAAACATCTCTTCCCAAATTGATCAAAATGTAATTGGCAGTAAATATATTTCTTTGAATTATTCTTGATAAAAATGACCCTTAGGTCACAGAGAACTAATGCCTCTTGACAACTTTGACTCATTTAATGTTTAGATTGTATAAGCCTTATACAATCTAAACATTTTCTATAACATATTACATTCTAGGTGTTTACTGCAATATTAAGGTACATCTACATATTCCATGAGAAAGAAATAATTGACTGTACCAGCATATTATAGTAATACTAGTCTAGACAGCATAGGATAAGTGAATTAGGATAGGCTGAAGAGTTATGGTGTGTTTGAATACTTGGAACAGACGTTAAGACTGGTAATGCATTGACACCAACCTTACTGTATGATTAGTGTCAAAACACTTAAGTGTTGTTAGGTAATTGGAAGGAATTAAGCCTTAGTAAGTTGAAAATAAGTCGCTTACATATATTGCATAGTACCCCAACATATCACGCATAAATCATGTGTGTTTGAAATATCCTGAGATCATTCAATAGACTTTCATCAACATCCTTCATTCTAGCACACAAGAGGGGCTTCTGCCACAACCTCCTCCATAAAGCCCCACCCCCATATGAAGCACTTAGCCGAAGGGGAGATAACTATTTAAAAACTTTTGCACTTGAGGACTGAGCAGGCTATTTACATTTTTGTGAACAGTTTTCGTTGTTCGCTGTCGTCTTACAACAACTGAACGTTGTGAATTTTCTGTCAAAAGTGAGAGTCAACTCACCGTCAACATCCGCATCGACCACGACAATATAGCTACTTCAAATTTCCTCTGGCGTTTTCGGAAAGATTCTTCATGGTACGTCATCTTACATTTATGTTCACATACTCTTCATGCTGTGTAGCATATTTGTGCATGTTAAACCATTATGTCGCGTTTACAAAACCATGTGCGTGTTGTGGAGTGATAACTTCTGTTTTGTGTGGCTATTACTAAGAGCATCTAAACAGAACATTTGTATCGTCAAAGCGACCTGCTTCTGTAGGTCTGATAGCGGTAGGGCACTGCATGTTGAACCTCAAGACAATCGTGACCCCAGAACTGATTTGTGATGTTTATTTTGATAATATAAGAGTGGTGTTAGATATATTAGGCTACACTGTGACACTGAGTATTTGGGTTGACAATGCTAGTTCCATGCGGACAGAAGAATCATGCTCATCTCTTGAAGCACAAACTCCTTTGAGGAACCTTCACGAGTAGAAGGTCTCGAAGACAAGTTAAGACAACTAATGTCTCGCGTTTGTTAGTGGGAATAGCAAGTAGTGTATTTCTGCAACTTTCATGGCAAAATCTGTTGTTGTTGTTATTATTAGTGTCAACTAAAAAATGATTGGAAAGTAGATGTAACTTCAATAACAAAGTTTAATATCCAGGAAGGCCTACACTGTTATAGCCCACTGCAATGGGAAGATGTGCATTTATGTAAACATAGCTGGTGGTGATACTTGAACATAGTAAATGTGACCTTTTATTATGCTTGGAATAGATCACAAACCACTATTTGGGATTTGTCACGTATGCAATGTATGCCTAATAGTGAAATATTTAAGAATAGGCTACTTACTATATTATTAAAGACACAGTTTAAAAGTGTGTCCTGTAAGTGAAGCCTTAACTCAGGACAAATGTTAGCCACGCACAACAAAATGTATTGCATTATGATTCAATGATAGAGCATCAATAAGCAGAATATTTTACATGTTCAAATCCAAATATTATTTCAACCTTCCATCAGAAGATTCGTTATAATTAAAGGCTGATGTGCAACAAATGTTCTGCCTGTGTTGTAGTTCCAAGTTTTTAAGTTACACCTTGACGTGCCATAGCACTACAGCGTTAAGACATCTTCACTCTTTTTACATTTCCCTTAAGAGAGCAGGTTCACCAGTGCAGCTTAGCTTTATCTGAGAATGTACAACACAACTGCAGAAGAATATGCACACTCATTGAGTTGACCACAAGCCCTTCAGAGACAATTACATGTAGTTTTGGTTTCAGCAGAGTGCACTGCAGTACATAGTCTCTGCTCTGCATAATCAGATTTCTTCCAGATATTTTTGTTACTTATCGCCTTTTGATGGTTCAGTTTGAAGAAATGTCACACGACCTGTTACAGCAACAAAGCCAGCACCATGTATATGTAGCTGTTAAGGAGTAAATCATTGACATCTACCCAAAACCAGCCCATAAAACGTTGGTCTCTGGGTCAAGTTGTCCTGGCAACAGCTGCTGGAAATGTACCAATTTTCTTTTTAAAATTTCTATTGTTTTTACCTTCACTCTTTGGAACAACAATATCAGCAATTGACGTATTGACCCAAGGCATTTGTGCAATTCTATCTAGCTGTTTTTTGCTGCCCTGTCCACACGAGAATTCCCCGTCTGTGAGGTAACAGCAGACCAGTTTGAGGCATGGTAGTGGATGCTGCTGGATGCTGCTTTGATTTCATCCTTGGCTCTTATATGGCAGCAAGCCTCTGCTACACCAGAGGACTGAGGCTGAGATGGGTGTGTGTGCATGTATACATGCATGCACACACAAATGAAAGGAAATGTCCATACGAAATAACATCAAACGTTTGAAACACATTTTATGCTCTAGACCAGGGGCGTCCAACCCTGGTCCTGGAGAGCTACCGCTCTGCATGTTTTAGATGTCTCCCTGCTCCAAGGGCACCCCTGCTCTAGACTACATTTTTAGTTGTCTGATTTGTAATAAGTATCTTCTAATGTCTTTCTTAAAATAAGACATTTTATAATCTGGTAGAGCAGTCCATACTTTATCAGCTCTAAAAATCACTGTATTTTTAAGGAAACTTGTCCTGTGAAGGGCAGTTTCTCTCCTTTTACTATCTGAAAGTGTAGTATTTGTCACAATCGTCCAAAATGACTTCTTCGGCCCCCAGATAAAAGGCCTGCTTGTTTCACCCTAGCAGCACCTATTCTTTTTTTCCTCAGCTCCTTTCTCCCATTCACCTTCAGTGGGTCACGGCTGACCGGGTGGGTGCCCCTGTCCCTCCGTCCGCATGTGTTCAATCCCTCTCCCCTTCTTAGGGTCACAAGAGGGCAAGCTCTGCATGGCTGCCCGCCATGAATGAGCACTGTTGTTAGCAAGAGGCGGCATGTTTCTTTATTCTTCAATGGGTTTGGTTGGTCCCATTTACTTTTTTGTTTGACTGGTTTTAAACATTACTATAGGAGCCAACAACTGTCCTCTAGGTAAAGATGTCGTGAGGCCTGAACAGAGAATGACACCACACTTTGTCTGGGCGTGTTGTAATCTGAATTTACACATTTACAATTGTTCTTGTAGGGTATGTTATGTTACTGTCGTACTGTAGACTACCGTTGAAATGGTCACATGATTAATGTGTGGGATTACTATTGTTGTTGAAAGCAACCATGCACTGTGTTTTCTTGGAAAAAGAAAAGTGTCCTAAACTCATAGAGCACATGGTCCTCCCACACCTGCATCCTGGCTGGCTACCACCTGCTTCTGCTCCGCCCCCATAGTCTTGCAGAGCCTGCCTTTACTTGGCGTAAAGTGTGTGGCACAGCGCAGGCTAGCTATGTAGCTAAGACCCGCCTTCTTTACAGGAGAAGTATTTTGATTGACATGCGCAAAGACTAACTACTGTACAAAACTCACTGACTCAACTCGGACGTTAAATAGACAGAGGAATTTGTTTGGGACCTTAACAAGAAGAATGAGTAGGCTATGGTTACTGTTTAAAATAAATTTAAAAAAACCTAAATTGGTAAATAAATCACTACGCTAGCAACACTGGATTTACAGATTGACAATGATAACAGAAAATGAAAATCGACAGTACTACTTCTTGAAAGTACTATGGATCTTACTGATATGCATCAAACGTTCAGCACAGAGTTGCTTATGTGACCCAGTGCTAATGGACGGAAGAGGTTGAGACTACTACTCCCCTACAGTGCTTATAGGCTCATAGCATTCTCTACCACTCCCCCTACATCCACTGGCAAAATCATGTTTCAAACTTTATTAAACGGTGAGCGCCAGTGGATGAAAGTTGGGTTTCTGGGGGTGCTGTATCAAGGAGAGTGAGTGCATTTAATATGTTATTACAGGGCTTTCTGCATTCCAAAATAATATTTTGACCATTTTGTGGTGATGGTGAAATAAACTCACATTTTGGTCCTGATTTAGGTGACACTGAGAAGAATATTGTCCTAGATTATTGAGAGGAATTGGCCATGCGCTTGTGTGTGTGTGAAGTGATGTTATTCTTTGACTCAGAAAAGTGGTGTAATCTTAAAATGCTTTACTGCCCCATAGTTGGGAAAATCATGTTATTTTAATCTAAGATTTAGAACTCGTTGTCACGATGATTGTGCTGTCGATTGATTTGTAGTTTTTACAACAGAGATGTTCTAGCCATCTTAACACATTTTGATATGATTTTGCCCGAAGGTCGCTACTCTCTAGTGATATTGCACCACTCCACTCCAATCTAATTCATGTATTTGTTATGTGGTAGTGGCATATTGGAAACCAGACCTGCAGTATACCAATGAAAAAGGCTCAAGAACATTGCTGGTTGATTGCTAGTTTCTGAAAAGGATTGAGTTATTGTGACCCTCAAAAAGTCATATATATATA
>JAODOY010072588.1:0-23359 GCA_025399855.1 Forbesichthys papilliferus
GTAAGGACTGGCAGGATATAGATTAGAGATGATTGGCTACAATTCAGAACTCTTCAGACATGGGTCTAGGCATGTCACTACTAATGACTAAATCGGCTTATCGTGCAATAAATGGACATAACCTCAATAGTTTTTCAGACATCAGAAATATTGCCTGATGTATTTTCATGCGTGTTGCTGACATAAGAAGGTTAGTCATGTTGTTCTGCCCTTATGCTCTCGTCTGCGCTCTACACACACGCACAAACACGCACGCACACGCACGCACACGCGCGCACACCCACACACACACAGGTGAAATAAGTGTTTCTCAAGGTTTTAATAGGTGTTTTTCCCGATGACTGAATAATTCCAGCCAAATGTTTGGAAGAAAAAATGCGAAAATGTGCCATTTGTTTTTTTTCACTCCGAGGTTTATTTTTATTATTAATTAGCCACAATGACATTGGTTCAACCAATCATAATGAACAATTGATGTAACATGACAATGGCGGAACAACATTGTTTACACGATTCGGACAATAATATTGTTTTATCGAAATTATTTCTGGGAGCCCAACACAAATAGCTATCATGACAGGCCTATGGGTCCAATGCCACACTGTTTTACACAATTATTTTTTGCTAGCCAAAAATCGGATCTATTTCAAAATATATATTTTTTATTATAGGGGCCCCAACTGTAGGAAGTGATGTTTTGTGGGGTATTTTATAGCACCTCTTGTTAGTTATATATCTTTTTATAGGTCAGTGGTTATCTATTTATTATTAATATTAATATATGAATTATTGTTGCATGTGCTATTTAGATACATTAAATGAAACAAATCAAGGCATTGGCACTTGATACTTGAATAGCATAACGAACTGATTTTATTTGTATTTAAATGTCTTATTGTCATTGTCATGGCTCTATAAGCTGCACACTGCCAGAACACGCACACGCACACACACACGCGAAGCCACCATACAAAACACATTAATATGCCTGCTCGCCACAGTGTAACCCAAAGACGGTAGATATGACCAAATGGGCAACAGAAATAACCAGGAGTTAAATATTTGAAAGCATAATATTTATAGACATGTTTACTTTTAGTAAAAATATGACATTCAGTAACGACGTCAAAAACATGCACATAGGTGCTAGTGTATAGTTAAGAATACATTTGTTTTTTTCATAACTTGACATGCAGCATATAAGCTTATATTCTATACCTCATTCCTTAGTTGTAAGACGTTGTTGATAAAGTTGGAGTTGATCGAAGAACTCAGTTCAGCTGCACTGCGCTTTGTGTCGTTCAGATGGTCCAGTGCAGAATTCTCCAACTCGGGTCTGAAGGCATCGAAAGGACTTGTATGAGCGTCTTGCAAAGACATGTAAACCCAATTCAACAGCTGCGCTGGTTGGTAAACGGAGGTCCCCGAGTCTATAGCAGACATCATGTTGATTGTTCGAAAAGGTGGCTCGTAACACCGCTGCCAGCACCTTCTTTACAGTATTTCTAAATCAATGAATTAGACAACACGCCTGCCGGCGCCGGCGCCTATGGCACCCCAGTACCTGCGTTATGTTCACGCGTGTACCTCACCTCAAGCATGGCAGTATAGGACGTTAGTCAGATTGTGGCAGTAAACCATCTAGGCTCAACCAGAGCTGAGTTTCTAGCGGCTCATATTCTCCAATGTAGTGCAAGTTACGTCATTCAAAAAAGGAGGTGGTCAAATATTAGTCAACAATTTGCAGCGTAGTTATTGACATGTTGTTGTGTTAGATGTTTAAAATTGGCCACTCTTGTCACAGAATATCACAAACATGTTACAGGGCGTGGCTACATAATATTTTTGCTACGGTAAGAATTTATTTTTTTATTAATATTTCCTCAGATATATAGGGTAGTAAAGAATACAGAAAATATGTTCTCAAAATAGCAAGGGATTTAGCTGTAGACCTATTTTAAAAATAAGAATGTACCGTGGCTTGTAACTTCAGTGAACTGGGCCATAACATTAATTAAGATAATATAAATAACAAATATATTGTAGCCTATAATAAATATATTTTAGATAAATAAATGTTTGAAGAGGTTCTAAATCTATATTCTACTGTCAATCAACTGACCTGTGTAGACAAGGTACTATAGCCATCTAGTGTTCATAGCTGGCTAATACAATTTAAAAAGCAAAGTAGGTTGGATTAATGCCTATCCAATAGTTGCCCTGGACAAAGCAATGACATTATTACTAGAAACGTGAACAAACTTTGAATTTCAATAATTGATTAGGTGGAAATGAATCGCGCCAACCCTAACCGGTTAGCTGGAGTAGGTCTATAGCAGAGGTCTTCAACGTTTTTCAGGCCAACGACCCCTTGATAGAAACAATTATCACCTATGATAATTATCCAATCGGGGACAACAATAATGTGTAGGGCGGCCTATATAGTGACATATAAAAGTAGGCCACTAACTAACCATTAAAATAATTATTGACAGACGTATATATGTCAATATATTTGTATATATTTATGGCACAGATTGTATTCATGCTAATGTATATTTTCTGACATTTTAATATTTGGAAATAAATGTATTTGGATCAAATAATTTGGAGGATCTTCTGCAGTACCTCGGAGGACCCCCTAGGGGCCCCGGATTCCTTGCTAATCTTGGGTTGGGCTGGAAAATGCACGGACACACCCACAATTACACAACAAGAAAACCCCTTCCATTCAACACCTCACCCACTGCATCGCTTCCTGGATCAGAAGTAAATCTCTATAGTAAGATTTAAGTAAGTAAGTTACATAAAGGCTATAGGCCAAACTTATTTTATGTAATATATGACAGCACGTTTCTTATATGATTCGTAGTAGTCTACCGCGATCAATATGATCTACTCAAATACTTATCGTGTTTTACTTTAGCCAAGTAATGCAAATTAGCTTCACCTAATGGAGGTTAAAAAACAGTCCGAGTGCTATGGGCTTGTCTCTTCGTAATGTTAAATTGTTGTGTACATGTTCGTTTCGGTTTTATATTCCCACCTGATGGTAAATTCTGCACATATTATAATGTATGTGTCACAGCAGCAGAGAATGGAAAATGTTGGAGATAGATTTTTATAGATGCTCTGTGCGATCTGGAAATGCATTTGGCAGTAAAGCTGTGCAATATAGAAGTAATAAGTACGTAGGTTATAGTAGACTTATCGTCCGTGATCTGTTTTGGTCCGTATGGTTATTGGGCCTTTGAATAGTTATAGCTCGTAGCATTATTGCCTAGGATAATCCTAAACGAGGGAAAAGTCAGGGCCGTCAGAACATGTTTTGCGCAAATATCTATTGTGTTTAAAAGCATTTCTACATGAAGAAGAAAATACAGTCGCAACACCGATTCGCCTACTCATCAAACACTATAAGATATAGCCTACAGTTCGATGGCTATAGCACATAGGCCTACACAGAGCAAGTTAACAATAACTGGTAACAACAACACATCTCTTTTTCAAATTCACTTTGACGCCATGAATGCCATTAACCTCGTAGGCTACACTTTGATTTGACGGGTGTGTTCATGATTTCTCACGGGACCGGTGGTGATGGCGTTCAATATTAACCTAAATGTTAAAAATTGTGTAGCCTATGTACGGTAGTCCTATTACTGATATTACCCATATACTGCGACAGGAAGTAGCCGAATATGAAAAAACGTTAAATGTTTATTATAATTGAGATTTTTTACATTTATTTTTCACACTATTTGCATAAAAAGCTAATTGCATACAATGAAAACAAATTAATAATAAAAAAGGGGGAAAAAAGGAGAAAAATTAAAATAACCAACCAAGTAACTAAACATACAAACGTACAGTAGTAGTGTGAGCCTCAGCCGCTAGGGGGTGCTGCGGCATCATCTGCATATACATTAGGCCAGGGTTGGGCAATTATTTTTACTTGGGGGCCACATTGATAATGTCAGAGAACTTTGCGGGCCACGTTACTTTGTTAACAAACATGCTCATTTTTAAAAAATACAACACAAAATATCTCTTTGTTACCTTGCATATTTATGCAAATAGGCTATTCCTATGCAACACAATTTTCATAATAAAACGTAACAGTTCACTTTAACTATGTATTTTTTTTAAGCAGCAGTAAATTAAGTAACATTTTGTAGAGCTCTTCGAGTAATTTTATGTTGTATTATTATTTTTAAATGTTTGATGTACCGGGCGGGCCGGGTAGAATATCTCAAAGGGCCGCATCTGGCCCCCGGGCCTGACTTTGCTCAGGCCTGCATTAAGCGGTAGTACCAAATGCCATTCATCTCTTTGGTGATGTAGCCTGGGGTTGCAAAGTGCTGGTCAGCAATATTTACAAAATAAACGTGTTAAACTCGCTATAGTACTCCCTTGGTTAAATTATGAATTCAGACAAGACATGATATGTTGGTGTATCTCACCATTCACCTATCACACACATGTTAAGCATCTACTACTAATGGAATAGGCCAGGGTCCACGATGTGACAAACACATCTGATGTATATGAATGGAATCCACAGATGACCTTTTCAAACACAGAGAAAACGAACGATATAGTCATTGTATTCTTACTGGTTAGCCTTCAACTTGAATGAGAGAAGAACCCCCTATAGGTGGAACAGTTTAGGACAATGGATAACAAATGGACAGAGGGTGAAACCTAAAACATTTTAGGCTGTTTTTTTTTTTTTAATTTTAAAGGTGTTCATATCATCATTATCATCATTATTCCCTCCTAACTACATCAGTGTTTGGTCAGCTGCAGGTCTAGAAGATGAGCTACCCAGGATACCCTCAGCAGTCCGGGGGCTACCCACCTCAGGCAGGTGGCTATCCAGGCCAACCCGGAGGCCAACCCGGAGGCTATCCAGGGGCGTATCCCCCACAAGGCGGTGGTTACCCTCCCCAAGCCGGGGGCTATCCCCCACAGGCCGGGGGCTATCCTCCCCAAGCAGGCGGCTATCCTCCCCAAGCAGGGGGCTATCCTCCCCAAGCTGGGGGTTACCCCCCACAAGCTGGGGGCTATCCTCCCCAAGCTGGGGGTTACCCCCCACAGGCTGGCGGCTACCCTCCTCCTGGCGGCACTTATCCTCCTGCCGCAGGTTACCCCGCTCCTGCTGGAGGGCCCCAACCCCAGGCAGGAGGCTACCCAGCACAGCCTGGACCAGCAGGTTAGAAATTGTCTGTGTGTGTGTGTGTGTGTGTGCACGCCAAATGGTCGTGGGTTCGAGCCTCACAGTGGGCCAACCCTACGTGCTCCATGTCATATTGGTAATTTTCTGTTTTGTATTAAAGCTTCCACTAAATATTATGTAAATTGTGAAGCCAATTAATCCAGCATTAGATTTGGGCGACCTCTGCTGCCCGCAAGCGGTATAACTTGTGATCAGAAAATCCCTGAGGGAAGAATTAAGGGCGGTGCCTAACACTGACCTGCTAAAGAGATCATACAGGCTTTACTCGCCTAAGACCTGTTTAGCAAATAGAAACCTAACTAGCAGTGTGTAGATTAACACCTGCCATACAGGTAGGCCTGTGCATAACGCCACGTCGTCAGCAAGTCATTTATAATTATAGAAAGATAGAGCATTGTAATGCCTTTCAATGGAGAAAAATGTAATGCTTCTGGTCTCTTGAGTGGGCGTGTCACCAACAGCATTTAGCTGTGGAGGCTGATGTAGGCAGCGTTCAGACTGTTAAGACTACAATGCATGGCCTGGAACAAAGTTAATACTCCATACCGTTGTGGCCTCTGTGTGTGCATATCTATCTATCTATCTATCTATCTGTCTGTCTGTCTGTCTGTCTGTCTGTCTGTCTAATCGGTGTACTGTACCTCCCCATTGACTTGCATGGAACGTTGGTTCATTGTGGTTTGCATAAAGTTCCTCTAAAAATCAAATGCGGAAGTGCCGTCCGTCGGAGCCTTTCTGTGTAAATCTCTCTGACATCACTGTATCTTATCTGCAGGTGGAGGATGGGGTGGAGCCCCCGGTGGCTACGGAGCGGTATGTATACATGTTTTATCTTGATACTCACCCTTCCCACCCACAGTAACCTGAGAGGATTATTAACTCACTCACTTGCCTAACCCTACCCATGCCTAACCCTATACTGCAGCCTCTACAGGCTGTATATATGTGTGTGTGTGTGTACACACACACTGTGTATATAAAAAGTCCTCACTCAGGTGTCCTGCTTCTTCAGCCAGGAGGGGCTCCTCAGGGGTACCCCGGGGGCCCTGCACCAGGCCAGCCCATGCCCAGCCAGTACCCCGGGGGCCCTGCACCAGGCCAGCCCATGCCCAGCCAGTACCCTGGGGGCCCAATGCCTGGCTATGGAGGGGGTACCCCATACAACCCCCAGATACCAGTACGTATTGCGTGTTTACATTAACCGCTGGGTGTCTGTGTAATGCTGGGTACACACTAGACAATCCTACTAATTTACAAAACGTTAGAGACCACACACACCTAATGACTGTTAATTATACGTTTTACTGGTTTGATCATTGTGTGTGTGGAGGGCAACAATCTGGCCAAAACAGTACACCAAACTCCAACCGATTCTATTCCCGAAAAACCCTGTACTGAAATCCCAAACCGGAAATCTTGCAAATATCCTGCAAGAAAAGAATACGAGCAGAATAAAAGGCACACTTCTGTTGTGATTGCATTACTTGTGTGATTAATTGCTGGTATCACTTTAAAGCAGCGTGGCTCTCTTTGCCATGTGACAACCAACTGCCAGCGTACTTAGCTGTGATCGGCATTTACAACACACTACAGGATTTTGGATCGTACATATTGAACATGTTTAATATTTACGATGTCAGATCGGTGATGCTCCGATCATTGAAAACCACTCTTAACACAACCCACACCACAGGATAATCGATCAGTAGAGCCATCAACAAATCAGGCTTATGCTGACCGGCATCGGAAGGGATATATAGGGCTAATTATCCTGTAGTGTGTGTGCCTGGCATAAGCCTGGCTAGACCTAGAGAACATACGGATGTTGTAAGTCTTTTCACTCTGAATATCAGTCTTGAAACCCTCCATTCACAGTCGCTTATTATACAGGCGATGCCAGAATAATTGTCTAATCATGTCATTGGCAGGCGTTGCCTGTTGTTGTAGTGATTTGTGAAATTTGAAACATTAGCAGGCGTTCCAGGTTTCTGCCAGTAGTATTGGTGATTTATTTGAAACAGATGATGTCAGCTGATCACCTTCAATCAACTGTAACAAGTTTAGATTTTTTTTTTCAAACTAAGGCCAAATCTAATTACCATCATGGACAAAATGAACTAGCCAGGTGATTGCTGACATTTCTTTTGCATTGGGAGTTTCTAGACTTTGCAAAGCAGAGCAAATCGTGGAGTCGACGTTTGCAAACTTTGGAGTTTCTTTTCCTTTTTTTGTTTTACCAGGAAGGGAATAAGTGTCTTCTTTCAGCTCCATTTTGACTCTACAAATGTTCTCTTCTCACCGTGCAGACAGGATTCAGGGGTACTATTAAAGACTTCCCAGGCGCTGATCCACTGAGGGATGTTGAAGTTCTTCGTAAAGCAATGAAGGGTTTTGGTCAGTGCGATTTTTCAATTTTAAATGTGGGGAAATATATTAAGACGTGCTGTGGTTCTCAAAATGTGGAGCAGGACTACCCCGGCAGGGAAGGGGGGTCACAAGATCACATCAACATTTGTGATCTTCAGTCAAATGGGGATATATATGTTTAATAATGTGCATGTATTCATGTTGTGTTTCTGCTTTAGGTTCTGCTATTAATAAAAGTGTTGTCCTGGCTCAAACAGTTTTAGAACGTTTCCGTTTTGATTGAAACTATTATTATTGAAGAGCTGTCTTTTCTATTAATTGAAACGTGTGCTCTGCATACTGTTTTCTTCTCAAACAGGAACTGATGAGGCAGCTATAACTGGGCTTCTGGGATCTCGTAGCTCTAGGCAGAGGGTTCCCTTGGTTACCTCCTACAAAACTACCTATGGAAAGGTAAGATTTACAGGGAAGCAGGAAGACCATTTAGAGTGATTGACACAATCTGTAAGTTCGACTAAGGACGTGTTCCTTAGCTGTCTGGACCTCTGAGACATTTCCCTCCCCCTCCTTTTCAGGATTTAATCCACGATCTGAAATCTGAGCTCACCGGAAACTTTGAGAAGCTGGTTATCGCCATGGTGAAGTCCCCTGTGCATTTTGACGCGTCTGAACTCCGAGAGGCCATTAAGGTCAGCGCCACCTCGCTTACATTTGAAGAGTTCAGGTGCATAAACCAATCCATCTGAAAAAAGGTAGCAATTAGTAACTTAAAACGGCAATATCTATTAGGCTTTCATATTTGGGTCCACTAATTTCACCTTTATTACAATGAAAAGGCTGTATGTCACTGAATAAAAAGTAATGTCTTTCAAAAAACAAATTATTTAAATATTGCAAATTAAAGAAGTTTTTGTATCTGAACTGTTCATTTACAAACATTAATTTACACTGTTTCTTTTATCCAAAGTGATTTACATTTGTCAACCGTTGGACAGGTCAGGTCATACAACGGCAATTGTAAGCAAACAATATTCTATTAGAACTATTACAGCATCTTGTCGTCATGACTACCATCATGTCAATACCATTATACCAACAAAGTAGAGTCTTTTTTTCCATCTTTTGGGGGGAGTAGACCTCATTATGCGACCAGGGTCTTTTCTTACTCAAAATGATCACGTGCACCCACGGCCTTATACGTGCATGTGTCCCGTGCCTTCAACTGGCTCCAACAAACACTTTTTTTTACAAGCAACATATTTAAGGAGTTCTGAGCATATAATTGAACAGGGAACCCAATGCAATATGACTGCATGGTTTCAGCAACATCAATTGTGGTTTGTACAATATTTGTAATATTGCTGCTAATTTGACTTTTTTTTTCATGATTTTATCCACATTTGTTTGATTAGTTACTTTTGGTCAACATGGGAGATTGTGAATGTCTGACCTAGTTTCTGCTCTCTCATTGGCTACCGCTTCAAACGACAGCAAGAGTTCCCTGTCCCCATGCAAGTCCACTATTTTGCATAGGAAATGCATTGAATATCACCAGTTTGCTTTCAACTGCCTAATGGTTTACATGAGGACACCCGCCAGGGAGAGTTTTGTCTAGAGCTGGTTTACAAATGCTGTGAATTGTCTCTTTTTGTTCTTGTGTGTTTTTATTTTAACATGCGTTATCCTGTACAGGGGGCAGGAACGGATGAAGCTTGTCTCATTGAGATCCTGTCTTCTCGCTCTAATGCAGAGATCATTCAAATCAACCAAATTTACAAAGCTGGTGAGTGCTTATGATGAATTGGACGTGTGTGTGTGTGTGTGTGTGTGTGTGTGTGTGTGTAATGGACAATACGATAGGGCACTGCCCAAACCCGAATGTGTATGAGCTTAATATGAGCTAATTATTATGTTTATTGAGATGAAAAACTATAATGGTTTGCTTCTGCAAAAGAGTATAATTGTTATCAATTATACTCTTTATATACGTTAATTCTATTTAATAAGTTGGTTTGTTTGCTCTATATTGTATACTAATAGTTTCCTATGCTAGAACCTAATGGTAATCTATTCTCTGGAGGACATTCTTCTTCTTTTGAATGTTAGTAACAGTTAAAAGAAAAAAATCGAAGAAAGTATAACCAAAAGGGACATGGCAGTTACAGTATAATTAAAATATGATATTTATCCACACTAATTTAAAATGAATTAAATAAAAAAAACCACTATGCTCATACTGTGAGCCTTACCCATGTCATGTTGACAGCCTATTACATTATATAAACAAAACATTATTTAATATGGTAGTCCTGGGTGATAATTAAATAAATAAATGGTTTTCAATTATGAAAATAACCTAATCTTTAGTATTGTTATATCCTAGAAAGGAAAGGGTATAAATCTATTTTATTTCAGCTATTTAAAAATAAACCTGTTTTGTTTGAGTAATTGATTTTAAAGTATATCTCTGTCAATTTCTTATTGGATAAATATTGTTAAAACATCATTCATCATGATGATATGATGATGATGGGCCATATTTCCCAGCCCCAATACAGTGTATATACATTAAAAGTGACACTTAAGGTATAGTCAGCTATTATATACCTATTCCAAATTCAACAAATATCTCCTCGCATTTTGCTATCTTATCGTTCTGTGCGTGTTGAAAACGTATTTTACATAGCCCTGTAAATTGGAACATGAAGTTCCGAACACCGCTCATATGTAGATGTCCAGTATGTGTCTGGCGTACTCAGTTTTCTCTTTCTTCTCAGAGTATGGCAAGACCCTGGAGGATGCCATTACCCATGACACATCAGGACACTTCCGCAGGCTTCTGGTGTCTCTCTGCCAGGTATTTGCTGCATGAATAGGAGGATGTTCACTCTGGGATGTGCAGAAGCTCAGCGATGGACTTAAAAGTTCAACAAAGTTGTTTTATGTTTTGATCGTTCTACCACCGTTTCGAAACACCCTTAACTTCAACGTCATCTCGTTGACCCACGCTGATTGGGCTGCCAGCAGGGTGGCTGTGCAAACGCTAATGTGATCAGGGTTTTCAGAATGTAATCTCAGCTAAATAAATTGAGAGCATAGTCGGGTGGAGCCAGGCTACGCTGAGAACCCCAAACGTTGAGAAGTGTCACTTTTTAGTTTTAGGCAGCCATTGAAATGTACTTCTGACTAAAAGTCTTTCTTTCTTTCAGGGTAATCGTGATGAGAGGCCAACCGTGGACATTTCCATGGCTAAACAGGATGCACAGGTTTGTGTTATCTTATTTTAGCAGCATTCTATATTATGGACCTGTTATAATCAGGGTTCAGGATTCACACATCATATCTGATAATGATGTAGCATAATACAATTTTAGTTGTCATTTATTATTGTTAGAAATATTGATTTGAAATAAGATTTAGTTGAGTAGTAGCTTCAGTACGTAGAAAAACAACCGGTTGTGGTTGTCCTTTTTTTTTTTTTTTTAACTCTTTTTTTTTTTTTTTTTACAAAAATGTTGTTCTTGTGGCCTGTTTTTCTGTTATCGAAGTCACTGAAAATCTCATTTTTAGTCAGGGAATGTAACATACGAGTGGGAACCCTGTATTGTGCGTGTGTGTCTGACAGAAACTGCATGCTGCTGGCGAGAATAAAGTGGGAACGGATGAGTCTCAGTTCAATGCCATCCTGTGCGCTCGCAGCAAGCCACACCTTCGAGCAGGTGTGACTTTGATTGTGTGTCCGTCGTCAGTATCTATATAACTATACTGTACAGCACGTCTAGTTAGCTAACGTTGTGAATAACACTGACTGCTGCATCTGCCAGTCTTCCATGAATACCAGCAGATGACCGGTCGGGACATTGAGAAGAGCGTCTGCAGGGAGATGTCAGGAAATCTGGAGTCTGGCATGGTGGCTGTTGGTAGGTTCCTGGAGTCCTGCAGTCGAACTTCATATATCACCTCCCTCTCTGTAACTGTCATTTTTGCCGGACCGTGTGTGGCGGGACCGGCAAATGTCGCTAACTGACTAACTAACCAGCCTAGTTAAACAAGCGCGTGCGCTTCATAGACGGTAAGTGGCGGTAATGCACTAATGGCATTGGATCCCAACTTCTATGGAGTTTCAAAAAGGAACCTTGCATGCTAAACTAAGTATTGGCTCATGCCCGCGGCCAGCTGAACTTGGTAGAGGTGCACTGATACCAGTTCGAGTACCAAGTACATCGTTTAGCGCATTGGCCGATACCGAGTACCAATACGAGTACTTATTTTGGGAGGGGGGATGGGTGGAGCCTTATGGCTATATGGAAAATATTGATGTATTCGACAGTAGTCACGTTTGAGTACCTTCTCTGCAAAGCCAGCTACAGCTGCTTGAACAGGCAACAAACCCATGGATTGTTTCTTAATGAAGATTATAATTGAAGATTATAATTTCCTCTGCTCTCTAATGGGTAAATTGCTTTCTTCTCTTATTAAGAAACTGAGCTGCGCCAAAGAGCCGTTCACTCTCAACACTAGTATGGCAACCACAGTAGGCTACAGACTGTAACTTCTCCAGTAAGCCACGCAAAACATCTCTCTGTAGTGGTCAGAGCACTACACGTGGAGTTCTTTTGCTCACATTTTTGGTTGCGTTTTTAATGTTAAAAGGGTCAGTTAGCTACAGGCACAGTATTGCGTTAGTGCCCGTTAACGATGTTAAATATTACAGGTGCGCGGCTTCTTCAACGCAGTGACTTTTTCAGTAACTTATTCAAAGCTGGACCTGTGCTCAACTTTGCCACAAATGCTCTCTGTACAAAAAGCAGACAGTGAACAGTAGAACAAGCTGTTGATTTCAGCATAGAACTACGTGTGAAATCAACCAATCCATTCTTAAATATCAGTTGACCTGAAATATGCATTATTCTATTTTCTCCGGTGCTGCAGATAAAATACATATGTTTTATGTCTCCCATTATGTACTATTCTAAAAGCACTTTCAACCAGACTGAACATTGATATACATGGTTAATTTAAAAATAAATGTTTTATCGTATCTCTGCGTTGGCTCATTATGTTGTCACCTGCAGTCATGTCTCATTCCAATATCTTAAATCAGTTTATTGAATTGAATGAAACTAAAATAAGCCCCCACGATTACAATTTGATTCAAAACTAGGGCTGAGTTTCGTGGCTATAAAGGCACTACATCAAGTCAATTTACTCGTACTCGTGAGAATTCAATTATGACGCCAAGTACAAGTGTTGGCATGCTGTATCGGCCCGATACTGGTACCAGTGAGTAGTATCGATGCATCTCAAGAACTTGGCTTGCCTAGTTCTTACTTGTTTAAATTACACACTTGTACACGTGTATTTATTTTGTATTTTTACATTCCACTTTTAAAAAGGCTAGATTGAGTACTAATGATACTAGTGAGTGTTTTCCTCTTGGATAATCAAAGATTTCAAATAAAGTATAGGTACATTATGTTCTGTTACTGACAATGATAAAAGTGCCTGCTACATGCTGGCGCAGACAGTAAAATGTTGACTGTTTATATTGTTTTCTTTTTAATAGTAAAGTGCATCAGGAACACCCCTGCCTACTTTGCTGAGAGGCTCAATAATGCAATGAAGGTATAGTAGTCCCCTAAACCTGTTATTTGTGTGTATAGAGCACCTTTTTAATTTTTTTAAGTGTAGGTCACACATTCATGTTTTAATTATCCCAGGGCTGCGCAGATCTTCTATTCATTGGATTACCTTTCCTGGGCTATGACCACTACTGATAATACACCAATTTTCTATTTCAAACTTGCATGGAATAGGTTCACCACCACATTTACACTGGGTGGCGGCCATCTTGATGATGATGCTGGCATACAGTATCAGGACCACCTCCAAAAACACAATTACCTTGAAAATTCTAAATGAGATTGTGAAAATTAAAGGTGCCCTCACAAGTTTCAGACAATAAACATTTCAGTACACATTTTGATTTGAAACTCAGAGATGCCCTTGCCAATACAGATACTTGCACCAGTGTTTCAAAATATTCTCAGCTGGTGTGTAGCTGTAGATGGAGGTCTGAAGAGGAATTAAAGGCAGCGTCAGTCATTCTCAAGAACGCTTTCTAACTTGGAGCTCAAATCAAATCAATGTCCCTCAGCAGCGCCGCCTCCCACATTGAAATGCATTGTGAAGCAAAGCGTAGTACTGCGGCTTTGTTTATGTTGCTATATATGGAGCCAGGGCTGTGTAGAAGTACCATATACTTTTTTCAGCACGCACAGAGAACGGCAAAGATAGCGGAATGCGAGGAGATATTTGGTGAATTTGACAAAGTGTATCTGCTTACAATTAACTTGCAATAGCCGACTATACCATTTAATCCCCCATTCTCATCAGTTAATGATGCATTATTTTTATTTCGCAGGGTGCGGGGACTAAGGATCAAACCTTAATCCGCATCATGGTGTCCCGCTCTGAGATCGACATGTTGGATATCAGACAGGAGTATCTGAAGGCCTACGGGAAATCACTGTACACTAGCATCTCAGTAAGTCCAAAAACATATTTTACGCAGATGGTCAATGTTTCAATATACTACTGTTCTAATGAATGAACACGAGGCACATTTGCATACTGTGTGTGATTAATGCAGTGTCTGTCTCTCTCAGGGTGATACCTCCGGAGACTACCAGAAGCTGCTGTTGAAGTTGTGTGGCAGTAATGATTAAAGAGAGACAAGTGATGTGCCTCCCACATGGACGGTGTAGTAATTAATCGTAACTATGTCCTGGGGAAATTATAATTTGATAATCATGCACAATGTGTGATATGCATGTAGTTATATTCTTCCTACAATTTATCAATCAATATATTACTACAATATAAATGTATCGTATAAGCCAATCTTATTTTAGCAAAGCAGTTTTTGTTTTCTATAGAGACATACACGTTATTAACACTGTATTAGATAATTTGCCAAATAGTAGATATGAATATATTTATAGAAGATGAACGTATACATTTTATAGACTGATCGAATGCCTTTTAAAATGCAGTCGACTAGAAGAATGGAATGTACTGCTATATTAATATTAATAGCCCTCTGCTGTTTTGAAACCATAACATTATTTAAATAGACCAGTGAGATCACTTTATTTAGCTTTTTTTCTCACCATTTACTGTGTAAAGCTAGAGGCCTGACACCAAGAACTAATCGATCACTCATGGGCAATGTGTTGCTAAATATACAGTATAGTTTATATAGTTTCAGAACTAGTTATTTAAATCTTCACATGTTGAGTTGAGACATCATTTTAACATGGCAAATAAAAGTCTTTAAATGTTTTAAGACATTGTGCACTTTTGTATACATGACAATGTCGTAATATTTACCAAACTTCAAACTAGTTAATAGGCTGACATATTTGCAGTCTTATTGTAATAACCCAATATAGTTACTATTAACTCATGAATAAACTCAAGGTCATGTTGATATTATTTTTTTTAGCATACTGAACCAAATATTTACATGCTAACTGTTTATTTTGATAACTGGTTAGTTATAAAATCAAGATATGAGTTCTGCTCTTTTCTCTACTACAGATTTCCTATCATTACATTTTATTTGTTATATGATGTGGTTTGAGAGTAGTATAATATGTAAACATTACATGAGCTAGGATATTGAAGTGCCAAAGGTATGGCAGGATAATGCCAATCTATTCCATATTATCTCCTAATTTGTTTTTAGTCATGTCTGCTTTTGGGTTGTTAACTTTAGAATATTTTGTTTTCTCTTCATAAGATGTTAGCACGTTGCCTTTTATGTAATGCTGAATTTCCAAAGCCTACACATTTTAGCCTATATATCAGTGTTGCCATCTTTTGATATGCTAATCTAAAGGTCTATATTTTAGAAGTAATTTACAAACTAATTACTGCCAAAAGAGAGGGCTCTTAATTCAAACCAAGTAATAATTCATTGGAATTTTAATAACTGCTTCGCACTAACAATATTTTGCTATTATGCTCTATGCTAGTTTTCTCTCTTGAATTTCAGTAGATGTAATTTCCTAACATTTGCTATTATAAAATATAAATAAATCCACTATTCATTGAAGCTGTGTTGGTGTACTGTGTTTTTCTTTGTGAACCAGGTTTTCTGTGTTGTCAGAAATTATGTAAATTAGTCACATTGATCTGATCAAATAATTGGAAATTAGCATTTCAAAGACAACTCTTTTTTCCTACCTTGGCCTATCAGTGCAGTGAGGGAACACAAATCCCCTATGGTTACATGAGGTCAAGTAAAAAAAAAAAAAAGTGTTTAGTATTAGCAAAAGTGTCTCCTGTAGAAACAATATGCTAATATGTCTTTCCATAATATAATATCAGTCAAATTTTATTTTACAAGCTTCACACCACTATGTACTTCCCTGCCTACCTTATCCACTCAATACACATTTAAGGGGGCGAATAAAATACATGTTAACCTGAAAAAGACTTTTGCTGGAATATCTTTTCTGCAGTGAAGACTGCTTGCTGTGTGAAACCTACTTAAATATATTAAGCCTCCCATTTGGTTTGCCTTAAACAGCAGATGTATTTAACCAGACAATACACTTCCTTGATCTTCCAGACAAACTGGCTCTTAATTATTAACACGTGGATGTGATGGGAGCTGCATTTTCTCAGTATTCTAGATTTAGACAGAGGTGCATCTCACTCACACAGAAATTGGATTACAGCAGTTTATTTGTATAAGGAGTCCTGTCAATAACCTCTACTTGTGTTGTTATCAGTAAATAGTGCCAACATGTCTAAAGTGATCATGGATATTGTCTGATTTATAGGCCATACATTTTCACCAGTTGTTTTCCAATAATCTGAAAATGTAACAGTTCTTGCATTTTATTTATATTTATATATATATGTATATATGAATCATAGTATACTGTCAATTTGGTAGATTTAGTGTGTGTGAGAATATACTGTATATTGGATTAAATTGGGCCAAATCACAAAAATATCCCCCATGTAGAAAATCCCAATTTAAACACTGCTGTTTAATCATTTGAGAATGGGGAAAACAAGTGTTTGTCTCAGATATCTGGGACTGGATGGAGACTTTAAAGAGGGACACATATTGTCTGATTAACAGTTTCTCAATTGAAACAGGTTTAATCAAGGCTGTGTCATAAAATCATGTTTCAGTGTCTTCAATTCTGTTTTTGCTCAACTTTTTCTATATTGCACAATAATGCAACACAATACTGTAATTTTACCAAATTATGGAAGCAGACAATGTTTCAGTGAGTGATGATCCAGTAGAGTGGTTAAGTGACATTTGGTTGCTATGAATAATCTGGATGTAAACTTCATGAGTGCAAATTACAAACCTAGGGATTAGATGGATTGCACAGAACGATGTCAAGTGTATAGCCTATGTTATAAGCATGTAGCCCTAGTAATCAAATACTGTTCAGACATAGGCCTACTGTGTTTGAGATCAATAAAAAATATTCAACTCCAACTGTCTCCTTTATGTTGTTTCCAGATCTACAATTTAGGGGGTCTTTCAATTCACATTTCATTAGTTACACTTTTGTAGTAGGAGGCCTATAGACATAACCTACAGTAGGATACTTGGATTCTATGGGGTAGGTAGCCCCATGGGGTGAACATAATGGTACAGCTTTCTGAATAGTTTTCCTATTAGCTAAACTAGATAGTAATAGTTGAGTTATCGTTCTGTTGCAATGTTAACACAGGTTAAAAGTGGGTCAATGCATGGGCATTCAGGCAACGGGTGGCTGATTTAGTCTTAAGGCCTACACTTTAAGTTTGCTCCAAATATTTGGCATTCACTATCATTCCAGGCAATGGCATTTGGAACCCCATAGTTCTGATGGATTACGGTAGGTGTGCATAAACATTTAAATGTGGTAAAATGGTTTTGAATGTCTAATTATGAAATCGGGTTAATGCTCTCAAAAAATATTTGTCATAATAGCATTACGTTATGCCATGCCCAGTGCCATAAACTACCATGCGTCCATGGTACAAGCCAGGTGTGTCTGAACAAGGCCCCGCCCTTTTTACCTTACATGGCTATTGCAGGAAAATGTTTGGCGGAGCGTTACAGCTGCTAAAACGGTGAGACACGGCGGGGTTTGCAGACGCTGGTAGAGGGGGCTCTCGGAGTTGGCACACTTTTTGTAAACATGTATAAGAAACTCGATGTTGGGTTGACAAAGATCTACTGAGCAAATGCCGAGCGGCCCGCGTTACGCGTCTTCTCGAGAAAGACGAAGAGTTTAGGCAAGAGCGCAGTGAGAAAATGTGTTGCCATTTCTTAGTGCAGACACAGTCAACAGCATCGGCCAACAAATATGGCTACTTGTGTCTCCGGCAAATCGCTTCGAAGCATTTGAATCCCGCTCCAACTTGGCCATACAACACATCTGCGGGGACTACCAACATTCCGAAGTGAAGTCCTTTCAGGGTAAGAAGTGAAAGTTTTCTTCTTAAAATGCGAACGGGGTTGAATCCACAGAGAAGCAGAGATGGAGTCCAAAAATAAAGAGTTGCTGGATAAATGTTACCAGCACTTGCTGGAGTCAATAACAGATGCAAACAGAGTTGTGGATATTTTGTCACTTTCCGGTACGCTTAACCAACCTGAACGATAGGAGCTGGGCCACAACTGTACCTCCAATTCGGAAAAAGTGGCCCTTCTGTTGAATATTCTTAAAGGTAAAGAGAGAGACTATTTTCGAGAGCTCTGCGGGGCTCTGGAGAAGACATATCCTCACCTGAATAACTTCCTGAATGGCATTGGACCAGTAGATCAAACGTCTGGTAAGACACAGAATTGTTATTATAACGTAACCAATTATCTGTAACATGGTGTAGATCAGGTTGTGCTCGGCGGCGGTATATACTACTGCTTCCAATATTAACTGAGGTTGGTTCTTTAGTCCATTTTGATTTTGGACAACACATTAGTGTAGCCTGCCTTTCCTACGTTTTCCAATAGCTGTGGAACAGTCACGATGTGACCGTGTGTTTTACACTACTTTGCCTGTCCAGTGCTCCTGTCAGCTCCCCCGTGCATCGTGTGTTGGCATTTAATTAAGTTTAAAGTCTCAAACAATCAATGTCAGCACGGCTGACGGAGCTTTTACTGGATGGGATGGATGGTCAATACACGCCCTTGTCAAATGATCGAGTTTAAGCAAATACAGTTGTTGGATTAAATACAAGTTTAAACATTGTGCTTATTCACAAAGTTAAGTCATGTATTTATGTAAAAATATGAACTATTTCAGATTGGTTATTCAACAAATTGGCATGTTATAACATGCTAATGTTCTAGGCTTATCTATCTGGTCTTCAGCACGTCTATATGTTATGGTGATGTACATATTAAAGCCTCTAACATGCATCTATTTCATACGTACATATTTTCTCATTGTATTCTAGTGTGATATGGGAAAACTTGACCAAGTGTGCTCATTGAATTGTCTATTTCTATCTGGTCAGAATAAAGCCCCTAAACAGTTTAGAAATGTTCTTTTGTACAAGATGATCATAATTTGGTCACCACCATACACACAAAGGACAACATTTCTCATATGAATGTCAAATAATGTCATAATAAAGCCATAATATATTCACACGAGTCACCTTTGCATTTCAAAAGAGACATTAGCATGTCACAGTCTCTCTGCTCACTGCCAACCATGTTATACTCTGTGAGCTAACATAATTACCAGACGTTCCTGTTGTTGACGTGTTAATTATGCATTTATTCTACCCTCATTATTCATGAGAAAACTTGAACTCCAACATGGGCAAATATGTAGCTGAATTTTTCTTCAAATTCTAACTTTTTCTGCTGAATTGACTCCAGCACCGACTGCTGATCGGCCATTTCTTTGGTGGTGGTGGGGGGGGCTGTTTGAGCTAAAGAGGGTTAGCACATTAATGTTTTGACTTGAGTAATGTGATGTAGCCTACAGCAGCCTTTCAGTAGTCAACACAGGCTTGAATGGGCAGAGCTGTTGTAACAGTAGGGCTGTTCACTACCAGGCAGACGGGTTTCTCCGGTGCTCAGTCGATTGCAGCCTGTCTTGGGACAACTGTGAGTCGTCTTATGCCCTGTGAGTTTACAGTAATATGCACTGGCAGCATTACAGTGCCCATTGGCTCCCAGAGGGAGCGAGCTGCTGTACACTGAGATACAAACATCCAGAAGAAGGTTAAATAACAATACAACGATACACAACTAGACTTTGTTACCTCAAAGTCAAAATAACAAAACAAAGTACAGTAGCTGTCTAAAATAGTTACTGAAGTCCTGTGTTTAGAACTGTGAGAAGTCTCACCATGGACTGAATTTAACGCACGCAGGCATAGAATTGACCTTTTTAGGGGTGTCGTAAAAACAACAGGTCTTCTCCTTTCATTGTCAATAAAAAGAACAGCTCTATTCTTTTTCATAAAACCTTAGCTCCGGGGCTTGGCATCAGAAGTCTTCAGAGTTCTCACAGTCTTGTAAGGCATGATAAAATGACGGCAGGAAGGCTGTGTGATGGTTTAGTAAGGGCATGATTGCTGGACTTTGCCTCCACACGCATGCATTGTAAGAGAAGAAGGCAACATTGTCTGGAAGTCGCTGTTATTAATGCTAATATTATTATATTCCAGGTAATCTTGTGCAAAACAACATTTGTAACTGATGCTACATTCAAATGGAACTCGTCAACTCGCGATTACGACATGGGAACTCATGAAGAAGCTTTCAGAAAAGTTCAACTTAACGTCGTAAATACCACAAGGTGGTTCCTATGGACTCTTCTCGCGAACATGGTAAACACGACGACCCCATTTGAACGCAGCATTACACCAATGACTTTGTAGCTGACATTTTTTATAGACCGATTAAAAGTTGGAGTCGGTCATTCTTCAGATGGATTGTTATTGATATTTGAATTCTGTTAAACAACAACTACATCCCTCCCATATGGTGCTCTGTCCCACACAGTGGAAACACATTGCTTCGGCTGGGATAGTGTGGTGTGGCCTTAGTATTAACCGACAACAAAACTGTTTCTTTGTATAGCTGTTTTTAGCCGCCACGGGCACTTCCAGACCGTGAACCTGTGGTTAGTTGATGTGGAATCAAGTAGTGCAGCTTTAATGTCCCGTCCATGGGTAATCCATGTGGAATCTTGGGTACGTGATTCTGATTGTGAAGGACAACATGTGTAGATGTGGCGACCGAATGTGTAGCTTGCACTGCCCCGTGCAGTTTCAACAAAGGCACAGACTTTGATCTGCTAATCTAAGAAAGTGACTATTTGGGGAAGGGGGGCGAAGGGGGGGGTTACTGTGTACTCTTAGTCTGGTAAAATGGAAATATCAAAACTAGAGGCGGAAAGGCCAAGATGTTAATCTGCGACGTATTGTCAGAAATCGTGTGTCAACTTCTAGGAGGAAAGGCACATTTCAAAGCTGTGCTTGAGACCTTTTGTACATGCCTGCCTGGAAAAGTAATTCTGGGTGACTGCACTGACAGCATTTCAGTTTATTTCTGATTCATGGTGCGGCCCTCTCTTAGTGATATCACAGACGTGGAACTTTTGTGCAAGACTGCAAATACTTCTTGCTCGGGACTGACACGTACAAACGAAAAGTAATAGGCTATAGTGTATGTATTTACGTACGTATGTATGTTTTTTGTTATTGGTCTATTGAAGTTGCATTCCTGACCATGCAGGAACCAGTTTGTACTTTCTGCCGAGCCATGCTACGCCTACTAGGCTAGGCCTCACGACAGCCCAAGGAGGCCCGTGACTAAAGCCAAATGTTCAGTCCAAATAAGCCAGCGGAGTCGGCCCGCGGTGAGATCCAGGTCACATGACTTCCAAGAAGCAAGCGAGCGACACCACACTGTGAACCTAGCCCATTGTGACACTCTGCTCAAACGGACACTCATGGGAAACTAGAGCTAGATGAAGAATAAAGACTTCTTGATCCATGGGATGCCACCGTTCTGAGGCACATCACTCTTGCCCCCCCCCTCCCCCCTTTCAGCTCTGCGCTGGGAAAAAGAAGCACATTTTAGCTGGGACCTCTCCAGTTTTAATCAAACCCACAGACTCCTTTTTAGCCAGTGGAAGCGCAGCCAGCCCAGGATTGATCTAGGCTGCTGGGATGTGGGTAAATAGAATCGTTTGTCATGCTCCCGGGCTTTGTGGGGAGCTCCAGACGCTGTATCACGTGTGCAAGTTTGCTGATAAAAGTAAACCCATTGGCCCTTCACTGCCCACCCCCCCAACTTGACGTTTATGTGCACTCGCTGTTTGTGGGTCTCTGCAGCTTTAAGATGACACAGCAGTTGTCCCGAAATCGAAAAGAGTCACATTAAATGTCTTTCAGAAGAGCCTTCTATTGCTCTTGGCCATCTTTTATTTTTTTCCTTCTAAATGTTTATGTTTGATGACACGCAGTAGCTTGTAACAGCAGTGGAATATAAGTGCGTTTGTCAACGTAGTTACAGTTGGCCTCCATTCTTTTACGGTTAATTATAAATTAGGCTACAAAAGGAAAAGGGCTTTCAGGAGGAGAGATAAGGTGGGGGGTTGGTGTGTTGTCTGAGGAGCCGCGGAGAAGGGGGGCTGGGCAGCTCAGAGGCCTCTGGTGGAGAGAGCTTCTTTGGGGGCCGTCGCTGGTTTACATTCAGCTCCGGTCTGATGATATGCTTTTAAATTTGTATTTGGAGACTTGCAGAACAGATATTATCACATTCAGTACCCAAACAAAAAATTCACAATGCTAACAGATTTAATTTAATCCATTTTTTTTCTTGCCATTTCTGGTTTCAAAAGTAAGTTAAAACTATCAAAAATGTTCCCTTCTTACATCATCCATAATTCTTAGTTTCCTTAAATTTGTAAACATTTGCCTACAGACAGCATCCACAGATGTACAGTAGTATACGGACAAAATCGACGTGCCAAAATCATTTAACATCATTTTTTCCATAATTTAGCATTTTCTGTTGACTACAATTCCACAACAAGCCTTTTCCATCATCCGTATGTGCCACTCTCTGCTGCCCGTTATGCCCACGGGGCTGTCATCCCCAGTCGGGGAAAGTCCCACCTTTTTATATTCCCTCTGCCTCGCCTTCTCTCTGGTGGTTAAAAACCCCCTGAACGTAACCCAAGCCGCAGAGCCTAGGATGTACAATACAATAAGGGAGATATTCATCTGCCTGTTTTTGGGCTCCTTCTCACAGGCTCCACATACAGCGTCCTGTCCGCGATGCCCTCAGATTCTGAAAGCAGCAGCTCGCTCAGTAGCTTAGGTGAGTGGGGCACTCGCCGTATGTGGTAAGGGACTGTGATAACCCTCCAATGTTGACTTGGTGCTACATGGAAAGGCCTCTTGTTTAAATTTGTGTTTATTTCTTGTATACCATTTTTTTGTATTTGTTTATTTATTATAAAAATACCAACTTCTATCCAGTATTTAAAGAGGAGAAATTGGGAAAACAAAGGAAAACTGTAAAAGGACTGGCAAAATGTTCGTTTCTTCTTTTGCCTTTTGTTTTCATCCGTTCATTGACGTTCAAACTTGTCACCCGACTTCATTCTACTCCATGGCGGGAGGCCCGTACCGTGGCCCCACAGTGACATGCTGACCCCTGCAGGTACCCCCGGCCCAGCCGCCTCCCCACCACCG
>JAODOY010072589.1:3536-16042 GCA_025399855.1 Forbesichthys papilliferus
AATTATGAGCAGTCTTGTCATTTCACATAGGTCAGAAACATACTCCTCGATAGTGCGTTACTTACCAGGTCATTTTAGGTACACACAGATAGAGTATGTATGGCCAGAACACAGTGGTGAACAAGGAGAACTTCTGGAATTTGTGTGCGTGTGTGTGCGTGCGTGTGCGTGTGCGTGCGTGCATGCGTGCGTGCGTGTGTGCGTGCGTGTGTGTGCGAGTGCACTGGGCGGTTCTCGAAACAAACTTTCAGCTGTTGCACGATATCTGACAGGCAAAGGTCCAGCACCTGCATCGGCAAACACGGCTATATTTACACCGATGACACGTACGTGCACCCATAAAATGAAACCAATACGTTCTACCAACTGTAGTAGGGTTAAGCTTTCAGTTGTTGAGTCAAAGATTCATCTGTAAATGAAGAAAAGCTCACGTGTAGACCATGTTTACAACCGGCCTCAGAGCCACCGGCCAATTGAATCACGTGTGTGTGTGTGTGTGTGTGTGTGAGCGAGCATGTACCTGTGTGTGTGCGTTTAAGCATGCATGTGTGTGTGTGTGCGTCCTCGCTCACTTGAGGCCAAACTTGACCTTCTTGTTTTCCACCATCAGGTCACAGATGTAGCGGACGGACAGGTAGCGCAGCAGCTTGATGTCGTGGCCCCGCACCTTGTCGAACAGCTGGGAGTCTCCGTTCCTGCAGGGATGGGGGGGGGGGATGGAGAACGCTAGCGCGATTAGCGCCCCCTCAGGTAGACGCATCATCACTACTCTGACCCAGCCAGACGGCGAGCCGAATAGCTTTGGCTCATCTTACCTGGCGACGCTGTCATCCTCCAGGACCTCCTCTGACTCCGCCCACACGTCGTCGCCGCCCCCTGGAAGAGAGAAGAGACGAGAGACGTTCTAGAGGCCCTCATAGACGTGCTGTTGTGCAACGCATGCGGCTGAGGCGAGAAAGGCATTGTTCACATACTAGCCAGTAGGGGGCAGATCAGGGTCGAATTATCCCTAGCCGGAACCGGAATATCTTCCTTGACTACCTCCAAATGTCCACAACAACATCATACAGTACATGGCGACACTCGAGGTTACGATTGTCACTGTGGAGTGGCATGATTACGGACTAGATCTAACGTCTCGTCGAGACAATGTTGTTCTTTGTTCAGACAGCTGTTGATCTGTGTGTCCCATCCTGATGTTCTGCCCCCATGTTCAGGTGCTGTACTGCATCATGCGTACGTGCAGGGTTGAAGCAGGAGGAGAAGGTGCAGGGCACGGGTCCCCCAGGACCACACACACACCCTGGCTGGCCCAGCGTATAGTGACCAAACCAAGGTCACTTAGGTCAGTAAACGCAAATGTATGTGAATCTGTGCGTGAGTGCGCACGTGTCTGTGCATGCACGTGTACTGTACATGCGTGCACGTGTACTGTACATGCGTGCACGTGTACTGTACATGCGTGCACGTGTGTGTGTCTGAGTTACCTGAGAAGATGTAGTTGTAGCCAGTACGTCCATACAGCTCTCCCCAGCCAGCCAGCGTGGAGGAACGGCAGATGTGCTGCAGAGAGAGTAGAAGAAGACAGCAGCTGATCTACTGACTGACTGACAGTAGAAGAAGACTGGTCTGCAGCTGAACCAGAGAGACTATCATTTAACAGAGAGGTTCCAACGGACGGCACTGCCACATTTGATTTCTGGAAGGAGGGGGGCAACCTTTAACCCTTTATGCCGACCAGAACAACCCAGAGATGGGGAGGTACACAGATCTCACCATAATATTGCCCATTAAATCTCTCTGTGGGGGATAATGTGTATTTTCAGTGAGGCCACAACTGATGTACTGTGTTCCAGGCAGGCATGGTAGATGCATCTGTCCGGGCGCTGCCTGCTCAGCCTCCATGGCAAGATGCCGTTGGCGACACGCCCACTTACAGGCAGGGTCAGCCATTCCCAAGAACGCTTGCTAAATTCAAGCTCAAATCAAAACAGTATCGAAACGCACTGTGAAGCAAAGCGTAGTTCTGTTGATACGAACCGAATTTACAGAGCCAGGGCTGTGTAGAAGTAGCAGGTTATGTTTTCAATAAGATAACGAAATGCGAGGAGATATTTGGTGAATTTGACTAAATGTGTATTAGCTTACATTTAGCTTGCAATAGCTGACTGCACCTTTAAGAGTAGGGTTGTGCATTTTCATCATTTTAACTGTTCAAGTACCTGACAGAGAAACTCGAGTACTTCTGGGAATTCTGGGAATGTTAGTGATAGGCTAAGTAAACACACAGGCTTGATCTCTCAATGAGGTGTGAAATAGATCAGAAACCTAAAGGATGTACCACCAGGCGATGTCACTTTCTTATTTGAATTTACACATTTCATTAAAACCACCGGTGGCGTGGCGTGACCTATCCACTAGGGGGGGCTATAACAACAAGTCAACAATTTCATTTACACACTATGCCTAATGCTATAGGCCTATATGCCTATCTATGTATATTCAAACACCTAAATTAGTCCACGGTTTTTCAATAAATAAATTAATGTCATGCATGAATAATGCATAATAACACAAACACTAAACAGATAGCCTAACTTGCTTCCTAACTAACTTCCACAGACATTCCGTGTCATAGCAACAAAGTCGTCTCAGCTGAAAAAACGCTGCGCTTCCAAAAGTGCTTCCTAGCTCTGCACATTGGGCTTTTCCAGCAGAGAAAAAACAGCTTCAGGCTGTAAACCCGCCCACATTGGTTATTGTATAATGTCCCAAAACATTTGCAGCTTGTGGGACATTCTATGATAGGCTAATCTCTTGTACTCCTAGTAGGCCTAATATTGCAGTGTAGGCCTACTTACTGCCAATTAGTCTACCTTGTCAAACATCGTACAGAGGCTGAACTTCTTTGGTCAAGGATATAGGCCTTCTGCACCATATTAACAACATGGAGATCCAACACTGCTTTAATGCATATTCTGATTGTTACAGAAAGCATTAAACAGATACACAGGCAGTAACAGTATCCTACTAAAGGCACATTCATATTTTTCACTATTTTAGCAGGTACTTTCAAGGCTTGCGTTTGAGGACGTTCAGTTCAGGAGCCAAACTTCTAATCCACTGTAAGGACCCTATTGCGTTTAATGACCTCCACATGGACAACAGGAAAAGACAAAGCCCACCACATGCCTCCCATGTCCGGAGCTGCCCACCATATGCCTCCCATGTCCGGAGCGGCCCACCATATGCCTCACATGTCCGGAGCTGCCCACCATATGCCTCCCATGTCCGGAGCTGCCCACCATATGCCTCCCATGTCCGGAGCTGCCCACCATATGCCTCCCATGTCCGGAGCGGCCCACCATATGCCTCACATGTCCGGAGCTGCCCACCATATGCCTCACATGTCCGGAGCTGCACATGCCTAGCCTGACTTGCACCGGGGGGCGTGGCTAACCCGTCTAAAGTGAATCCACTTGTAGGGCTAAACCAATTAGCATGACCCAGAGTAGATTAAGTCCCTATAGTATAGCTTACACACCACCCGGCTACCACTAGTGTGCAGCCTCTGGCCTTCAGCGAGAGAGTTGAAGCAGCAATGGGTTAGGCAGCTGCGCAAACCTTTGGACAGGCCTGCAATATGCCTACACATAGCCTACAACTTTTGACATAGGTCTGCAATATGCCTACACATAGCTTACAACTTTGGACATAGGCCTGCAATATGCCTACACATAGCCTACAACTTTGGACAGGCCTGCAATATGCCTACACAGCCTACAACTTTGGACAGGCCTGCAATATGCCTACACAGCCTACAACTTTGGACATAGGCCTGCAATATGCCTACACATAGCCTACAACTTTGGACATAGGTCTGCAATATGCCCACATATAGCCTACAACTTTGAACATAGGCCTGCAATATGCCTACACATAGCCTACAACTTTGGACATAGGCCTGCAATACGCCCACACATAGCCTACAACTTTGGACATAGGCCTGCAATATGCCCACACATAGCCTACAACTTTGTCAGAAAATCGTTAAAAATAAAGCTGTTTTTCCTCTTTATTTTTTTAATGTAATATTAGGCAATTTGTTGTTTTACAAAAGGAGAAAAGTATAATTATGCAACTCTTCATGTTTATCCAATGTTTCTGAACAGAAAAACGAGAAAGAAACTTAATTCCCATTAAAATTTGTATTTTAAAAACAATATATAAGCAGATAAAAGTAATGTTTTTCATTTTAAGACCCAATTTCAAGACAGATAATGAATGAATGAACGAGAGAGAGAGATAAAGATAAACATATATAAAATAGGTCTACCATTTGTTTTTCATTAGCCTAAATACATTTTCAGGATGAAGGGGAAGACACTGACTACAGTCATCTTAGAGTTAAGTAGCCTAATTTAGTAGGCTAATAACTGAACCTGCTCTGCAGTAACATCCCTAAAATAATAACGCCTGCCACAACAGCGGGCCTATCCTGCACTTTCATCTGTTACAGGCCTAATTCTCCTACAAATTGAGGCTTCATTTTCTCATAATCATATTTGCCTATACCCATACCGTTAATTCAAATTCATTCATAAAATCACTTGCGTTGCCTATAGCAACAGGGTCCTATAGGTGAAAGTAGAGGATAGACGGACTAAACCTCAGACTGGCTCAGCCTGACGACCATCACCGCCATCATCTCGCCAGATGATACATGATCAGACCACACTGGAGAACTTCCTACAAACGTAATACAATTGGCCCGGCAGGCTTCCATACCTTGGTGTTACTACAATTGGCCCTGCAGGCTTCCGTACCTTGCCGTTGTAGAGGATGACGGGACACACAAACCTCCCTCTGCAGCGGGCCAGTTTGCTGCGGTTCACCAGGTCCTGTAGTTTACTAATGTGCACTGTGCTTTCAAACCTGCACGCACACACGCACGCACGCACACGCACACACACACACACACACACACTAATTAGCACACGAGCATGACAGCAATCTCACAAGCTAGGACCCACATTTGTTTCATTTGCAAAAAAATACAAACACATGGACACTATGGAATTCATTCATAAAAATGTATTAATATGAATGTATAAATAAAATGTTTTTAAAAACGTTGGGTTCGTTTTAAAGCTAATTCTTTGTCCGCTAGCTGCCTGCTCTGTGTGCCTGCTGAAAAATAATCAGCTGATGCTACACAGCCTTGGCTCTGTAAATTAAAATACAAACAAAGTGGTGCAGACCGCACCACACAACACTATCCCAGTCTTGGCAATGCGTTTCCAATTTGGCGCGGTAGAGCTTCTGAGATGTGAAGGGAGATGTGTCTATGTGGGTCTCTCCCCCGGACAGCTGACTGCACCGTGTAATAAAAAAGGAGAAAATATCAAGAACAACAGGCGGGTGGTCTGTAGACCGACCCACGGATAGCTCTTATTCTGCTCCTTGTGGCTATAAAAAAAAGGAGGCACATCCTCATTGGCATCAAGTAGCAGGGTCCGACAACGACATATAGACTTCCTGTTTCCACCACGGAGGGGGGGTGGGGGGTTCTGAGCGACTACAGATGCGGGACTCCCCCCCCACATACCAGCAGGAACAGCGGTGCAAACAAACCCATGAGCAATGGCAAACTGGTCTGGTGGACTTTGAATCACTGGATGTGTCTGCAAATGTAGTGGAGTTATTAATTCCACTTGCCATTTTTAACTGTGCTGTTAATGTGCATATATGTGCACTGATTTTAATGTATCATTTATTTCTGTTTCATAACATTTATTTATTTTATTTCTGTAATTATATGGCAACGTATTAGTAACATGAGGGCCCTTTGCTGCGTCCCTGCAGACTTCATCGGCTGTCTCTGTGGTAGGTGGACCGGTTATTATCTCTGTACAAAACATTAATTATAACATTGTTTTCAAAGGTAAAAGTTTGTTTTTTGTACGTTGTATGTTGAATTAGTTTTCCAAATACTTCATAAAATGATGTATGTTGATCTTGGTTACCTTGTTGATTGTGGAACGTAGTTTATTGAATCCACCATGTATTCGGCTGTTAGCTAGCTTAATTGGCGCTCAGATGCTAGCCATCATAAAGGTCAACTGATTATATTTTGTTCTAGCATTTGAGAGCTTTGGAGACGTGAGACTGACTGTGCAGACGTAACACAATTTTTGTATCATCAGGCACAGCAATAAATGATGATGCTGGTGTATTAATATCAAACATAACACAAGAGAGTACACAACTGCTACATGAGAGCATCCTGATCTCACAAGCTTCAGTAGGACTTACCCACAGAATAATTCTGCAGACCTGGAAACCCTTGAAACTGAGGAGTAATAACTGAACTAACCAATCTGCATCGTACTGATAGCTATGGGCGTGGTTTAGGTGTGACATCGAAAGCATCTAGAAAACAACTTATGTACCGATCTTTCTGCAGGTCTGTGCACTCGTACTCTAGGAAGACAATCTGTCGAGGGTAGTGCCCGCACACTTCTCCGTTGGTGTTGTGGATCACACTGTACTTGTAGTCTCTGCCAAAGAGCTCCAAGCATCGCTTCTCTATTGCCTCCACCTGGCGTGGAGACACAAAGCTGCCGTTACTTCTGTGGAACCTCACCGCCGAACACACACACACACACACACACACACCTCCACCAACAGCTGGGTGTTTCTATAAATAACAAAATAACTGATTATTGTGGTTGGGTTTATTTGTGACATATTAATACAAAACTTACTCGAGGCGTAACTTCCTTTGCTCTATATTGAGTCTTGGAAAACAAGTCGATCAAATCCGCAATTTCCTCGCTCTTCCTGCCGGTGAGCCCAGCCGTGGGGAGGCTACCGGACAGTGAGAGGGATGCTGCCATCATGTTGGCTTCTACGCGCACCCGCCCTCCTTCAAATAGCACAGCGCCTTGTCTTTGGGAGCGGGGGGACCGACCAGGCCATCCCTTCCCGGCCAGCTTATTCCTGACTGCCCGCTTGAGGGGGCCGGAGCCGTGGACTCCTCTTGAATTCAGGGCACCGGCGATCTGACACCCCCTCTAAACTCCGTCAGCCGACCCGTTAAGGCAGCAACCCGCGGAGCGTGGAAGCCCCACGCAGCTGCTCGCCAGCTGGGCAAACTAGCTAGCTTAGTATATTTTAGTTCAGTATATCTTATTCGAGTTCCAGGGCTGTAGCCTTCATGTAAATACTATAGGACAGGTGGAGCAAGGACAGCGAGACTACAGTAGTTACCTGGCTGCCAGCAAGCTACAGTAACTGTTTGATTGCTACTCCTACTACAAATATAACTTAAAACAGATAACGTTATACGACTTCGACCCTTATCGGAGAAGGGCTACTCGCGGGTTAGCGTTTAGTTCTGTGCCGCATAGCGTCGGTTCTTCTCGCGAAGCGTGGATCTCTGGGCAGAAGCACCGGTGTGACTGCCCTCGCCGGGGCCAGGAAACATGCAGGACTCCCGGCCTGGTTGTCACGCTGCTCCGCCCGACGTCACGGCGTCATGTCCCCGCTCGACCGACACAACGGAGTTGGACTACGGAACCGCACCGGCTTTTGTAAGTCAAGAGACGTAAAACAGCGTTGTAATCTGTGTTCTGTCTGTCTGTCTGTCTGTCTGGAGCGCTCGGTAAACAGGAAGAGGACGGCGTCACGTGACAGGCATCGCCCCCTTAACCGGACCCTTTTGACCTACACCCACGCCGTCAAGGATGCGTCCTTGGTGGGACGGATCCATCCAAGTGCCTTCCTAGTCGGGCCATTCCTTGGTAGGAAAGACGTGCGAAGAACACGTAATGGAACGGCCTAGCTAGTGTGCAAGATGACTTCATTCAGAAAAAGTCCCACCTTCACAATCATTATGCTTAATTAAACTGCACGTTTCGTTTTTAAATAACAGTTGTAAAAACAATGGATCGTGATGTTTTGTTGTTAGTTTTGTTTTTGCACCATTTTACAATCTCTCCTCTTTTGACGTTCGCACAGGATTGTGGGTATTTTTAGACAGCGAAGGATGCACACAAGCATCCTTCACAATCCTCTGATGGAAGGACTGAGTCCTTGGTAGAATTATATCCTTGAAATCCAGCCGCTAAGGATCCTTCCTTGACATTGAGAAACACCCATAGTTTACTGGAAAAGTCCCAGCACAGCTCCCCCCGCTGGCTGGGAGTCCGAGGAGGAGCAAGAGGAGGAGAAGCACGAGGAGGAGGAGCAGAAGCAGGAGGAGGGGCTGTGGTCCTGGGAGCAGCAGGAGGGGGGCAGGCGGCTGGTGGAGGGGCAACGCAGGAGCTTAGGAGGAAGGAGGGGCTGTCGGCCGCCCACTGGCTGTCACATGCCTGCTTGCACACACACACACACACACACACACACAGCATAATGGTCATGTCCATTTTAGCAATACGTAATTCTTCAATGGGCACAAGAGGGCGCAAGATAAAAATTTTCATATTTCAGAGCAACACTGTTAATAACTACAGAAAGTGTCGAAAAGACTTCTGATTGTTCAAGGACCCACCGGGACCTACAGGGGTCTGCAGAGACCTACAGGGGTCTGCAGGGACCTACAGGGGTCTACCTCCACCATGTTAGAACCCTTTCCCGGTGCTAGAAGACACACACACATTTAGGAAAATGTGTTCGGCGTGATTACCTAGGCTAATACATAACCTATGTAACATTACAGACTATAGGCTTTATATATAATATAAGCAGATAAAACAAAGAATGTAATGACATTACTTCGACGTGAAGTAAATGACATGCCTTGGCTGGCACATTACTACAAAACGATACTGCCCTCTAGTGGTCATTCACAGTAATGCCGTGTGTTAAGATCATGTGTTCAAGACACTGACCGACCACGTCGGCAACCCCAACAACGGTCCCCAAGAGACACTTATAGCATAGCTTTTCATAAAAAACTATTAAATATATTGACCACAATATTTATATGTGGCAGATAATTCAATTGTGTGCGTGTGTGTGTGTATATATATATATATATAAAATATATATATAAAATCTATATATATATAGATATATATTTTTAAATGGTGTTTATTAATCATTATTTGGAAACTGTCCCCAAGAGACACTTTCAGTATAGCTTTATAAAATACTATTAAATATACAATATTTATATGTCGCAGATAATTCAATTTTGTGTATTTGTATCTAGGTATATATATATATACATAAAAAATGGTGTGTATTATCATTATTGGGGAATTGGCCGAATATTGGGAGTGCTTGTAAGATTGTGGTGCATTAAGGCGATGGACAATCACTGACTCAACCGTTACTTGAGCCTCGAGGGGAACGGTAGAGCCTGCCTGCCTGTAATGCTGCGACCAGCCACAAGGGGGACTGAGGGGTGTCCTCTAAGAGTGAACTGGACCGTCACATTTGAGGTTGAGACAAACAGAAACTAACAATCGCACCTCTCAGATCAAATATCACAATGGCGTTTGTCAAAATACATTAACCATAATGATCATTTTATTATCAAAAAGCATTACATCTCTTTTGCTTCTTAAATCTTTTCCAGAGGGGGACAATCTGAAGTAGTTATTACTATACTCTGTAAAAAATAAAAACCAAGGAAAATAACGAGGGGTTTGGTTTCTGGAGGAGCTCAGGACCTGTGATCCCCCGCTTCCCATAACAGGACATCATGCTGTGAAGTTTAGCATACGGTTCGTCCTCCACACAATCTTTTTAATAACATTTCTTTCTATACAAGTACATATATTCATATATATTGTTGTATAGTGTCAATTAGGTTTCTATTCCTTTCATCAATAAGGTGCTGGTTAATTTTGGGTCACGTTTTTTTTTTTGTTTGTATTTTTTTCCTTTCCTTTGTTTTGAATTCTCGATTTAAGTCTTGTGAAACATTCATGCAGCTGTGAGCCTTGGGTCTGGCGTGGGCTGGGGAGCAGTGCAAGGTCCACTCTGATGAGCCACCCCCCACCACCATCTCCTCTGTGTGCCCTTCAGTCTTCCAAGATGGGGTAAGCCCCGTTATAGCGTGGGTGGTGTGTAACGGAGCTCTGGCATCGTCAGGTCATCTACAGCGACTTCGGTTGCACCCCCCTCCCCAGTAGACCGTGTTTGCCGACGGTCCTTTTGATTAAACAGAAAATACAGCATTCTGTGGAACCGGAAAGTAAATGTGAAGCAGCTCTGGAGAAGAAATAAGGTGAACACAGCAGCGTTTAAATCCTCGCTTATCCTTATTTATATGACACACCCAGAGTTCCCCTCATCTTCAACAGCCTCCCTGTGTGACATATGGAATGCAACGATTGGTCAGAAATTATTGTGTGTGTGTGTGTGTGCCCACATGCCTAGAAAAGAGATACAGCTCACCCCAAGAAAAGCAAATAAGGTACGTTTTTTTCTTCTGTATTTCCAACGACAACAAAGAAAATAATTATATAACAATTTCTGCAAACGGAACATTAAACTGATTCCAAATGGCATAATGAGCAGATGATCACAACTCTCTGTGTGTGTGCAGCACCATGATTCAGAGACGCAGGTCTCCAGTAGGACAGTGACCTATCATCAAGTGTCAACAAGAAGTAAGTAATCAGTAAATAATCAGTGAACAACCAGGAGAGCGACATGGAATGACGGTATGTGGCAGTGGAGGGGCTTCTCATCTTTACAACGGATGATAACAGCTCAACCCCCCCGGGACAGCTCGCTAACTCAAATCAAAACTAAACAAAACAACGGAATCAAAGTGAGAGTGAGCTGGAACATCGTGTGTCCAGGGAGGGCCCAAGTACGCTTTGCTCCTCCCACTCTGCAGAGACACTGGTGGTGTCCTCAACGAGCCACCGTGCACACGCCCTCTGGTGGGCAAGTTTCAAGTGCGTCTACAGACCGCCTGCTGATGCCCCCTCGGCCACGCCCAGCCAGCGACGGGCTTTGTGCAGAATGAGCCTCTTTATTCCCAAAAGACCCAGTAAGAAACAAGAAGATTTGTCCGTAGGAGAAGTCCCAGTTCCTCTTTGATCTGCGACCCCCCCAACCTACCCTGAACCCTCCAGTCTCCAGGACACGCAGAGTTCAGACTCACTCACACACACATGCGTGCACTAACACGCACGCGCGCACACACACACACACACACACACACACAGGGTCCTAGAAGCTCCCCGACTGTGTCCGCAGCCCCGGCCCCTGCAAGGGGGGGTGCTGGGTGAACTGGGGCAGGCGTGCCCCCCGCGGAGGGTAGTGGGCGGCGCCGGGCTGCTGGCTGAGCCGGGAGTCCGCTGCGGTGTGGGGGGGGCCCCGCAGGTGGAGCACAGCTCCCCCCGCTTGCTGGGAGTCTGAGGAGGAGCAAGAGGAGGAGCAGCAGGAGGAGGAGGAGCAGGAGGAGGAGGAGGGGCTGTGGTCCTGGGAGCAGCAGGAGGAGGGGGGCAGGCGGCTGCTGGGGGGGCAGGAGCTCTGGAGGAAGGAGGGGCTGTCGGCCGCCCACTGACTGTCACATGCCTGCACACACACACACACACACACACACACACAGTTAAGGACGTGCTTACGTTAGCAATAAATGTACATTAATGTTATATTTGACCCAAATCTGCTACTTCAGTTGTAAGCTGACATGCAAACACCAGTTTATCTGTTTCCCCAAACAATGTACTGCTGGGTGTGTAAGTAACACCCCCAGCCAACAACTCTCACCCCTCTTCCCTCTCCCAACACCACGGGAGAGGGAAGTTGTGCTGTCATTTATTTATATTTGCTAGCAGAGGTTTTTGTGTGGAGTTTGCTCACTTGATTCAGTCATTTCATTCATTTATGTAGGAACTGGATGGAGAGTAACTGGAGGAATTGTATTTCGTTTTTCTGTTTGTCAGAATAAAATTGAGACTGCCTCAGGCAGTGTTTGGCGTATGTGTGTGTGTGTGTGTGTGGAGGGGGTACCTGCTGATACACAGAGGGACTGTATGGGTGAGGACTCCTCATGGGGGAGGACAGCGCCCCCGTCTGGACGTCATAACGTTCTGCATCTGATTGCGTACGCACACACACACAGATCAGATCCACACATGATGCACACTATACAGATTAGATTTACACAATTCACGATACACAATACACACAATATACACACTAGATATTAGGGCTGCGCGATTATGGCCAAAATGATAATCACCATTATTTTTGATCAATATTTAGATTGCGATTTATTATTGTAACTAGTGCTGTACGAAACGATTATTTTTTTGGTCGATTAACCTTATCGATTATTTTTCTGATTAATCGATTATTTTTCCGATTAATCGGATAACTACATTATTGATAATACAGAAATCCAGTCGATGCCATAGGGTGCTCCCTCAGAATCTGTGTCACCCACATTGGTAACATACAGTGTTGTGCGGCCTGCACCACTTTGTGTTCCTTATTACAAAGCCAGGGCAGTGTAGAAACACTAGATTATAGTT
>JAODOY010072621.1:0-16040 GCA_025399855.1 Forbesichthys papilliferus
TATATATATACACACACACACACACATATACACACACATGCACATATGTATATGTATGTTCTTACAGAACTTACATGCCGTGCAAAGTTTGACACCTCGTACTGCAGAAACTCCTGCTCATGCAGAATCCTCCTGGCTGACTGGTACATAGATGCCATGACGTCATCGGCAGGCATAGTCAGCTCTCCCTGTTGGACCTGCTTAAACAGCCGGGTGCCTCTCTCTAGGGTCAGCTGGTACAGAGACACGTGGTGGTCACATAGCGTCAGCAGTTCAGACAACTCCCTCTCCCAAGCCTCTAGACTCTGCCCGGGCCGGCCAAACATGACGTCCACTGACACCCTCCCAGGGCACAGCCTCTGAGCCTCCGCAATCGTCTCCAAAGCCTGCTGGGCGTTGTGGTCTCTCCCTAGCATTGCCAGGTCTTTGTCCCGCAAACACTGTTGTGATTCAAAAATATTACAACTGAAGAATGTGGAATAAATGTGACTGTTGTTATTGTTGAGGTATTCAGAGGTATTCACCTGTACACCAATGGATAAACGGTTTACCCCAGCTTGGCAAAAGTCAGTTAAACTAGACTTTCCTCCGTGGGTAGGGTTTACCTCAAGTGTAACCTCAGCCTTGTCTGAAAGGTCTGTGTGTTTGGAAACAGTATCTAGGACTGCAGCAATGGTTGAGGGGAGGGCTAAACTCGGGGTACCTCCGCCAAAAAATATAGAGGTGATACTGCAAAGAGGTAGAAACAGGGGTCAATGCTACGATTTGAAATTGCCATTGTGAAGTGAGCAGAGAGTAGTCTTATGAATGATGACCATACCTTAATATCTGACTCATTTGTAACAGTGTCTCAGTTTCCCGTACAAGACACTCTGTCATTATGTTATTGTTGTCAGCTCGGGAAATGTACTTATTAAAGTTACAGTATGAGCACCTTCTCAGGCAGTATGGCCACTGTGGATGAATTGGCAAACAGATCGAATTCGTAGATGTCTGCGTGTGAACAGCTTTGCCTCCTCATTCATTGTTTTGAGTGGAATATGGCAAACGTGCCAACTTACGTGCACGTAGAGCGACGCTTTATCAAGTTTGGATGAGACAGTGAATCCCGTCGTTGCTCCGAGTCCTTCAACGGTTTGAACATGAGAGGAGCACCAACGAGCGTTACTGGCAGAACGAGTACTAGCTCTAAGAAAAGTGTGTATGATCATTCTGGTAATTTACGCAAGATACGAATATTATAAATGACTAAAACATACATTTCAGAGTTAAAGTCCTTCGTTGCGTTTTATAGAGATCTAGGCTGCACAGGTCATATGCTCATATGCAATCAACAAAAGAGCGACATTCAAAGTAGACGCAGCCGCGCTGGCCTAGCCTACATATAACGCAAAACATAAAATTTGATTAAAAATGTATCACGCGTATTATGACGCTAAACACAAAGAGGGAAAAAAATAGCACTTCCGCTTTGTGAATTGCAGATTTTGACCACAGAGGGGTGCTGTTTTATTCGTACTAGTTTAACTAAGTTTAACTGAGTCGAAATTGCTACAATTAACTTTTGTAATGTAGTCACTGTCTAATTATGAAGGGTATGTGTGTTTAACCTCAATATTATATCATTTCAATATCCGACCTTACAGCCTGGAATTATTAGCCTCTTAGGGTAATACGACACAAAAAAAAAACGTATTCAGTATGTATTACAGTAAACGTGTGCCCTTCTTAACATCAAAATTGAAAAAGTATTATTTATTTAGCTAATCCAAGGCACGTCTGATTGGTGTCACAGTCAAATTCAAGTATCTTCCAATTCAACTTCTGGAAATGAATTATGAAATCCTATAAAACTATAATTGAGCATGCTAGATTTCTATCCATTTCATGTTATCAAATTTGCAACGGCCTTAGATCAACACTGCAACACTGCTTTACACGAACATTCCGCCATTTAGAACCATGAAAAGCACCATTCATGAACAGCTCCATCAACATTGGTAATGGAAACAAAGAAAACATTCTATAGCTGCTCTCACAATTGCTCTCACAGCAATTTATACAATGTGGTGAGGCATCTTCTAGTTGTTATGTAATTCATGTAGATTTTTGTTAAAGAGGTCAATATGCTGTGTCAATATGCTTCCACCCCTCAGGATATTTTCCATACAACCAATTCAAATGTAGCCTATCACCCAGTCAACAGAAAGAAGTGTAGAATGAGGGAGGGAAGATATACACAGAGAGAGAGAGAGAGTTGGTTAGAGATGATTTTGTATTTAAGTACATGTACGTTTTAAATTGACCGTGTGTAGGCCAACAGCTGTGAATTAATGTGCTGCAAATATGGGACAGATAAGATGGGATAGCAGACAATATATATGTGAAAGAGTTTTGTGATATTAATGAATACATTTTCTGTTGAGAAATTATATAAACATTCTGTGTGTTTGGTGGTGAATGCACCTCATTTGACTTTCTACATTTGTTTTTGTAATTCATTTCTTTAATTATTACTTTAATAAAACTGAGCTTTTATTATTTCATAGCACCTGAGAATCTGATGATATTGGTGGTTGGTAGCGGTGGAACATCTCAATTCCTGCTTTCCAACTATATCCTTGGAAGGAAAGTGTTTTCCAAGGAACTCACCAGTATTTATGCGGCAGCACCAAATATAGGGGAGCTGGCTGAGAGAAGATGGCTCTGGTCATTTGCCCCAATATACTGTATATGAGAAAGATATACAGTATCTCACTCAAGGCAAGAGGAATATGGAACTTTGAAGATCCAGGTGCTCTCAGGCTCCAGGTCCTTACGTCCTGCTTGACTCGACTGGTAGAGTATCTCCCCAAACTACATGAAGACAACTAAGCTGAAGCACTTCAGCAACAACTGCCTAAGTCACTGCATAGTCCTCCTGGCGTATGAAGGACATCTGGAGGTGTCTGCTCTGTACAACCGCGTACCTGAGAGAGACGATCGAGAATTTTGTAGGATGTTTCTTCAAGTTTTCAGCAAGAACGGGAGAGACAGCAGCCGAGACAAGGAGCTCTCACAGAAGATGAAGTGAATGATGGGAGGTTCTTCAGCAGCAGAACTTTCCAGAGGGCAGAGGCCTGGGTCAGGAAGGAGGAGAAGAAGCTCAAGTACTGAAACAACTCCTTCGTCGACGCAGAGATCCGAGCCAAGGCGGAGATGGACAAGGGTTGCATCAGAACGTCCATGGCTAAGAGACTGGGGGTGGGTGTTGTTGCTGGTGGGGTCCGCGCTAGGGCCGGCAGGGATATTAATAGGTGGGGCAATGGGGGGACCTGCGGGAGGCTCTGCCCAGGTAGTGGCCATACAGCATGCAGAACAGAGTACGACCTTCTTACCGAGTGAACTTCAACTCAGTCACATCCACTCATTCATCAGATTGAGTCAGAAAATGTGATTCGTTCTTTCTAACTTCGCCTCACTGCCCAATCACTTGAAACATTGCAAGAATGAGCATGTTTGAAAATGATTTTAATTATGTTACATATACTATTCTAGGATAATATTGAATTAAGTACCATTATATTGCGGGCTATATCACACATTTAATGACATGGTGTTTTCAACTCAAATAAATCAGTGGTTTTGTTGTTCACGTCATTAAGCTCCACCTCGACACCATTTCCTGGTGTGTTGTTCTTTCACAGGTTACTCTGATAAAGACTATTGGGTGGAGTCAAAACCAAGTCAACCAGTTTATATATCACTGGCTACTACCCAGAGGAGTCCTTTACACCTGTGTTGTAATTTATGTTCTGTCTTGGACTTGGAACGAATAGGCAGCAGAGAATATACTGACTGTTTAGTAACATTTGAGATCTGAGGTAAGGCGGAGCTTTACTCAACATATTTAGGAAAAGGTAACACCTTTCTAATAAGCAGAATGGCGAATATATCCTATATTTTATGTGAGCTGTATGCTCACTGCTTTGTTGTATCAATATAATTGTTTATTGTTGTTAAAGTAAAAAGAGATATGCCATGGATACTAGACATGCATTTCCTATTAGGCAAAGCAGAATACCTGCTCTACTACATACTTGCGATTGTCTGTGGAATTTGATTACCATGTCATTCCTTGGAACCTTATAAGAAACAAAGGTTTATCCCATACAAAGTCAGTTAATTACATCATCAAATAATAAATAACCATTACACAGATAATGAACGTACAGAGTCATTACATAGTTTGAGGTGAAACATTCTGATTTCTAAGGCCAAGGACAGCCTCTGGGCTCTTTTATGCTGAAAGGCTAAAGCACAATACTAACTAGATTATATTCAAAGAGATAAGCAGTTACGTAATACAAATGATGAAAATGATTAATCTTCCTTAGCTTTGTAATATCTCACATTTCTTAACAAAACTGTATGTAGGCCTACAAATATTTGTAATTTTATTCTAGATGAAAAAGTGATATTCTTTCTTTTTTCCTAAAACATTTTTACGAATACTTTACACACATTTCATCTTTAGTTTACCTTGAAAGTATTTGCAATGTACTGTTTAAACAGTAAATATCCAGTGAGTAGACAGCAACCTATTTTTCCGGTTTCTCTTTCTAAAAGTTCTTTCTTACAGAGTATGGCCTCGACCATCAGCCTCATCCCAGAGAAGCACTTCCTGTGCTCTCTGTGTAGGGACATATTCACCAGCCCTGTCACCCTACCTTGTGGCCACAGTTTCTGCAAAGCCTGCATCTGCCAGTACTGGAGCCAGCACCATTCCTGCTGCTGCCCACACTGCAAAAGATTATTCAACATCAGGCCCGACATCAACGTCAACCGCATTCTCGCTGACGTGTCTGAGAACTACAGCAAGTGTAGACCGCAGACATCTGTAGAAGAGATGGTACTGTACTTATTTTGTTTACTTATTGCTAATGTAGATATTTACTTGATATTTATATTTCCCCCCCCATCTTTTGAACATTTACAGGTCATAGATGTGGGTCAAATGATTTTGGAGAGAGAGCAAAAGATAGAAAAGTTAAGAGATGTACTCCAGATCCAAAAGGTGTGTAAAACCTCCGTCATAAAAAAACAAACAAACATGCATTTTTTAAGTTCAGACATTGATCTATTATTTGAGACAATGACGATAACATTGATGGTGCCAAATCAGAACTCTTGTCTTAGGGAGGTGCGTGAGAGCCACAGAGTGTTCTCTGCACTGGTGAACACCATAGAGAAGAGCCACAAAGCCCTAGTCACCACTATTGAGGAGAAGCAGAGGGAGGAGGAGAAGAAATCGGACGCCGTCATTAAGGAGCTTGAACAGGAGATTAAGCAGCTGAAGCGGCAGAACGCCGGCTTCAAAGGTTCTCAGTTCCATCTTGACTGTGAGGATAGCATTGACGAGGAGCTCGCCACGTTGGTAAGCAGCTGAGTCATTCACTGAAAACAGCAAGCCCCAGTAGTATTGCTGCTATAATTCTAGAGTATTTCCCATCCAGAACGTCACATCTTCTGACATGAAAGATTGGTCCAAGGTTACAATGGAACCTGATCTTTGTCTTGGGATTGCCAGGAGAACATTGTCAGACATGATGGATAAAATAAGAGCAGAGGTTAACAGGCTTTCAAAAAATGGTGAGCCACACAGATATGTGTAACACAAAACCAATGAAATCTATTATTTTGTATGTTGTCGCGTTATATGTACAATCATTGAAGTTGTATTTGCTTACCTTTTAGAGCTTAAGAGAATCCAGAGAAATGCAGGTATGTATTCATGCACCTAGTCATTTTCATTTGTGAATATCAGTCAGCATTAGCCTGAGGTTGATCGTCTTTCTCTCCCGCGTGTTAGTGGAGGTCAACCTGAGTGCCAAGACAGCCCACCCTGTCCTGGCCGTCTCAGAGGACAGGAAACAGGTGAGACACACTGACAAGGTACAGGAGGTGCCAGACCACCCCAAGAGGTTTGACCGCGTAGCAAACATCCTCGCCAGAGAGAGCTTCAGCGGAGGGAAGCACTATTGGGAGGTGGAAGTCGGAGACAAGATTGAGTATAACCTGGGCGTGGTCAAGCAGACAATAAACAGGAAGGGCAAGTTCACCGTTTGCCCATCCAACGGTTTTTGGACGCTAAGCTTGACGACCAGAGGCCAGTATGTCGCCAACACATCTCCTGTGACCCACCTGGCATTAGATGAGAATCCCACGAAGGTGGGCGTGTTCCTGGATTACACGGAAGGCCGCGTGTCCTTCTACTCGGTGGAGACCGGGGTCCACATGTACACCTTCATGGATACCTTCAATGACAGATTGCATCCGTTCTTTAGCCCTGGTCGAGTTTATGGAGGAAAAAATGCTGCTCCCCTCATCATCACCTCAAACGTCTGTAACATCTAACTATCTATATAGTGTACATACTATTATACTGTATAATCGCCATGGATACTTTTGTTATCTTGTTAATGGAATTTCTAGAATCAATACTGCATACTACATTAAGGGTGATAATTACTTTTATCTTAACCCTTACATGCTTGTATTACTATACATAATGTTTTTGATTATGAAATGGCTTTCATTATACTTTCATTGTACACAAGTACAAAAACATGCCTCCAACAGCACTGCCCCCGTCCTCTTGAAAATGAAAATGTAATTGGAACCCTTTAAAAGACTAAACCGGGAGTTGAAAAGCCCAAATAAAAGGAACAGGAGAGTTATTATGAAGATCAAAAACCGATAAGAGAATGTGTTTGTTGGGTTGAATGGATGGCGGGGGGAGCAGAATGAGACTGAGGTGGACTAGTTGTAGGGAGGGGGCCGTGGCAGAACAGCGGGGTATTGTGCCCGTACGCCAGGCACTGGGAGACACACTTGGACACATTCACACAAACTGACACGGGCGTGCACACGAGCGCGTGCTTCTGCCCACTGCCTCACAGGCCTCCTCTGGCATCTGGGAGGGCAACCTCCACTCCCGTCCAGCCCTGGGTGTCAACGCTGGTCGGCTCTTTCGCTTCAGCTCATCACCTGACCCACAGAGAGAGACCCTAGAGCCACTTCTCTCCAGCATTCCTGTCACTGACGTCTCAGGGTCACTGTCGACCAAGTATTCACTGCTGACCTGCCACCAGAGTATGGATTAACTAGCCTGTGGACAATTTCTACACAGAGTGCAACATGTGTCCGTTGAGGTAAAAGCCATGCTGCTTTTATTTATATTTTTGGGTCTAAATTGTCAAAGATTGGCGAAAATGAACTGTTCAAAAATATATATGACGAGATGTGAACCTTTAGTTCAATTAAAAGTCATGGTGAACTTGTGTTCAATTTGAAAGTACACAATTATAACCTTGTTATATTTTTGATGTTTTAGTATAGGATACTGTACAAATACTACTGTCATTATAATTACCATATAAAACAATATAATATATATCAGAAATATTTTAATGTTAATGCATAAATCCTAATTTAAAATGTATCATTATAATTAATAGTCAAGGCACTCATTTTCAATCAATGTCCTCTAGACGCTTTCAAGAGGGCTCATTTAGAACATCAGATTTTCAGTGGCAAAGGCGATGAGAGTTATTGCAAATGATGTACTAAATACAATCTAAAAACAATATTTTCAGGTGGGGACATCTGGGATTTCAATCATTATTATATTGAGAGACAGCTTGAGTCACAGTAATTGTAAAAGATGGACATTGAGAGCTGTAAAAATAGATGATATGTGTCCTTCTGGACCACTTTAGATTCATGAAAGCTGCTTGTGTTCAGAATCTCCTCATGTTTTTCTGAGATAATCACTCGCTCGGCAAGGCGTAGTTCAACGCCCACATTTGTGTCAAAGAAAGCCATTCTCTCTGGTGCTCAGTGGAATCCACTCACCATGGGTCTTGAAGCCAAATATTTATGATAAATATATGCTACATGCAACTTTTTATATGTTCAGAGTGAGACTCTATACAGACTGTTATATAAAATAAAAATAATCTTACTATTTGGGGGGAATTAAATAAATTATGGTAATAATGCATTTGTTTTTCTTTTTCAGTACACCTGCCTCAGTCTGCCTTGAAGCTGAGCTCAACATCCTTTAGTTGAAGACCAAGGGTCCTTGAGGATCATATTTCCAGTTGTTTAGATCATTTTGGGACTGTAAAGCCTTCTGCAAAAAATATAAAAAGATTTTAGAAGCTGACGTTAACATTTATTGGAAGGAACCACTAAAAACCCCTCATATCCAGACCACTTCTCAGACACATCACGTCTCTCATTGGGACTATAAGGCTTTGAGCAAAACATACTGATATCGTATATCAAAGACAATTGAATTAGATTCTAACTTTTGCCATGGCAACCACAGGCATGCAGTTGCTAGGCCTAATCCTTTCCCTCGTGGGCTGGGTTGGCGGGGCAATAGTATGTGCCATTCCCTTGTGGCGTGTCACTGCCTTCATCGGTAACAACATAGTGACCGCTCAGATCATCTGGGAGGGCCTGTGGATGACGTGTATAGTGCAGAACACAGGCCAGATTCAGTGTAAGGTGTACGACAGTATGCTGGCACTGCCCAGCGACATGCAGGCTGCCCGGGGTCTCACCGTATTCTCTATCCTGCTGTGTGGCGTGGCCCTGGCCCTGGGTGTTGTGGGAGTCAAGTGCACGAAGTGCATCGGTGTCAACAGCCTCAAGGCCCGCGTCGCTCGCATCTCCGGTGCCCTCTTTGCCATCGCTGGGTTCCTCTACCTGGTGCCCATCTGCTGGACTGCCCATTCCATCATTAGGGATTTCTATGACCAACATGTTGCAGCTCCTCACAAGCGTGAGCTTGGCCCTGCCCTGTACATCGGCTGGGGGGCCTCTGCTTTGCTACTTGTTGGGGGATCGCTACTCTACACTGGCTCGAGTCCTCCAGGCATTTCAGGCTCTCCAACCTTCAGCAGTGGAGACAGTAGGGCACCTGGCTCACAGGTTAAAGGTTATGTCTAAATATGTGTGAAAAGATGATAACGTCTGCTTTCTTGATATTTCTTCTGTTAATTATTTGATCTTAAATTATAATTGTTTTGTGTTTTCTTTGAAAGCCACTAGAGGCTGTTCTGAGAAATGTAGAATGTTGCTTTGTTGCTACATGAATAACCAATGTCTCTGTCTGAATGTGTAATATACAATAAAGCTTTCAAGATCTTCCATGAAAAATTGTTTTTATTCATGTTTTCATCAAATAATACTTTACTACTTTAAAAAACAATACATTTACTGATTTATTTAACAAAGGAATAAAATAGTATGGAAGTATGACATTTTGATCAATAGAAAAACAAAAACAATAGAACAATTGGTGTGTTTAACATTTGTGTGTAGTGCCATAGTGTTGACACAACGTAGTGTATCTTTCATCAAACAATTAATCCACAAACAACAATCTCTGCTGTTGTATGTTGAGGCCTGAGAAACATGGTATCTTCATAACAATGTTTCAGGCCCCTAAAAAGTAAAGTTAAACATGTTTCCGTACATTTTAGTCTTGAAATCGTTAACTCAATTAAATTCAATAATATAATTTAGGATTTGGGCAGGATGTGTGACACCTATCTTTCCATACTGTATACATCTATACAGTATGTCTCTCTTCAGAACGTTTGAGCATGAAATCCTGCCAAGTGGATTCTTCATTTTATTTCAATAGCTATTCATTAAGTCATATTTACAACACCATTAATGAATGATAATCAATTGTTTAACATACATTGACATTCTGTGATTTGTGAATTTAGCATTTCCTTTAATAAATTCCTCAAATAGTATGGCTTGTTCCATAATAACATAATTGAAGCATCTTTGTCCCCACTGTCCACTCGAGAACGCTGAGTGAGGACAAAGCAACACAATGCCACTATAACTTTAACAATGAACGGCCTGTGTTCCAAGTACCTGGTACTGTAATGACTCATGTATAACACATAGGCCTATCGTATACTAATATTGGTGTGTGCAATTAATTTGTGCAGTATACCTATAACATCCATTTAAAGCAATACACAGAATATTTGAGTATTTAAACAAAGCACAAAGACGTTACAAATCAGAAACATCTACTGTATTGTATTTTTATATTTATTATTATTAGACACGTTATTGTAATGCTTGTAGTAGTGTATGACTCAAGTACATGACAGAGGCAGAACTATATGTAAGGTATTTATTCATATCCAATGGATCTGGGGAAACAGTAGAACAGACCTGACAACAAAACAAACATTACAATGAAGGACAACCAACCAGAGATGGTAGAATCAGAGGGTTTACAGTAATACAGGTCGGCAGGTGAAGCTCATTAGAAAAGGTCAAACTATCTGACAGGTGGAACTAACGACACAATCAGCTATGAAACAAGACAGGAACAGTGGCCAGGTTAGCGAAATATGGAACACAAGGCCGACATTAACTGAAACATGGAGAACACGGACAAGATCAAGAGAAACATGGATACAATGAAAACACTAACTATTAAAGTGTCACTGCACCGCAGTGCTGAGCCTGACTCCACCCACTAAAACTTGCTCAAGGAGCTGAGAGAGGGGAGGGGAGGGCTTAACGCCAGGTCTGAGGTGATTTTTTATGGATATGACCTTGCTGGTTTTCAACGAATATGACGAGAACCAGTAGTTCTGTTTTCACCACAAAATATGTTTATAAAAACAGGAATTTTATCAATATTAACACCTGTGTAGATTTGTCTCTTCATAGATAAATATTCATTTGTTTACAGCTGAAAAAAAAACAATTTTAGGGTGCAGTTACACTTCAACAAGACATAACAGACAGGGAACATCAGAGAGACATCACTAGACTTTTAAAGGTATGCACATAATTTCACATAAATATTTTCATTTTCTAGACTAGAGGGAGCACATATACATTTAGGTTGGGTATTGCCACAGGAAACAAGAACCACAAGTCATTTTTGATGAATCATGCTAGTTTGTTTCTGTGCTACAAAGATGGGGTTTCTTCCTTCTAAATCATAGCATGACCTTAGATTCTTGCGATTGCAGACTGGAATTGAATGCTGTTTGAATTCCAGACACTGCATGTCATTGCCTCTCTGCACATTTGATGGCACCCCAGTGTTGATGGCACCCCAGTGTTAGGAAAAATTCCTATCAGGATTTCATAAACATATCACATAATGCTGTGCAAGATCAAATATATGTACCCTGGACAAAACTCATGTAAATAAAATAACATTACATTTTATTTTGGAAAAAAAATAAAAAAATGTATTCTTGTTGCATTTGACCCTTCACTCCACCCTTGTTGTGCTCTCCTGATTTGAGTCAAAAAGCTCACAATGGATTAATTTAAACCATAGACTTAAAAATTGCTAGACACAGGGGAAAATAATGACACCTCGTACCTACAAAAGCTTTGCTTATTGGTGAAGAGAGGCATATGAATTTAGCTCGGGGGCTGCGCCATGAGTGGGTTCTAATTCCACATGTGCAATACAACCAGTAGATGTACTAGCATCCTTCCATGCTGGAGTTTGTGATCTCAAGCCTTGTGCATGTGTGTCATAGAAAATGCTATTTGATGGGAAAACGTAAACAAATAAATGATTGTAATTATGTGTCTTTGTTTTTCAGTACACCAGTCTTGAAGCTGATGTTAACAAGGTTTATTGGAATGAACCACAATAAACCCCTCATATCCAGTTCTTTAGACCACTTTGACATATCAAGTCTCTCATTGGAACTATAATGCCTTATGCAAAACAGACTGATTTTGTATATCAAAGACAATTAAATTAGATTTAAACCTTTGCCATGGCAACCACTGGAGGTTATAATCTCAAGCATTGTGCATGCGTGCCATAGAACATCATAAAATGCTATTGGATTTTTTGCTTTTGTTGAATACTATGATTTTCTAATGTTTATACTGTTGCTCGTGCACTAGAGATGCACAACAGTAGCAGGTAAGTGCATAGGACTATGTCGAATGGTTATTACGTGACAAATAGGCTAATTGTCCAAACTTGCTATATTGACAATGTTAGAAATAAAATATAAATAAAAAATTAATAAAATATATAAGCACCAAAAGAATATTGTGAAGCAATTATATGGCATCTATGAAAAAAATATAGCGTAGCAATTAAACCGATAACACATTTTTGACTTATTAAGTGTATATGGGTGCATTACCACCCGTGGCCACAAAACACAACTGCTTTACGCCCAGAGTCAGACATTGCCCTCCTGGTCGAAACCCTGCACTATCAACACAGGTGTTCCCCAGGGCCCTCTGCTGGGACCTGAAAACTCTCTTTTTAAACCCTGAATGGAGGCACAAAATCTGCTCCCATCATCACCTAGGACCTGCAGCATAGACTTCTATACTATACTGTAGAGTACATACTAAGAAATATTACTTCCACTACATTTAAATGTGTAACAAACTGTATAGCATCAACATACTATTGTTATAAGTATGTTATATAAATAATCATATTGTTTTATTCTAAGTAATTATACTTACATTGTACATCAGTACACATCTTGATACCATACAGGATAAATCACAGCACCTGTCCATTTCTTGAAATAAACATGTAATTGAAATCCAAAACATACCTAATAGGAAGGGCAGATGAAAATAAACAGCCCCCCTCAGAAACAGGATCACAAATCGAGAAGAAAATGTGTTTGTTTGGTTGAATGGATGGCAGGGGGAGCAGAATGAGACTGAGGTGGACTAGTTGTAGGGAGGGGGCCGTAACAGAACAGTGGGGTATTGTGCCCGTACGCCAGGCACTGGGAGACACACTCGGACACATTCACACAAACTGACACGGGCGTGCACACGAGCGAGTGCTTCTGCCCACTGCCTCACAGGCCTCCTCTGGCATCTGGGAGGGCAACCTCCACTCTCGTCCAGCCCTGGGTGTCAACGCTGGTCGGCTCTTTCACTTCAGCTCATCACCTGACCCACAGAGAGAGACCCTAGAGCCACTTCTCTCCAGCATTCCTGTCACTGTCGACCAAGTATTCACTGCTGACCTGCCACCAAAGAGGATAAACTGGCTGTGGACCGTCTCTATATATGAGCAGTGTGAGGGAAAAATACATACCTTAAGGTAAACACATTATTGTCTTTATTAGAATATGTGAGAATGGATTGACTTCAAATTGATTTAAAGACTTTTACATTTAAAAGAAAAATCAAGGATAAGATTGCTCACATAGTATTTTTCTTAGTAATATGCCATCAGTGTTTTTAACCAATAAATCCCATCTAGAACATCTGATTTTCAGAGGCAAATGCACTTACAAATTATGTAATTAATCAAATCTGAAAACAATTTGTTCAGAGGTGGTTTACAAATCCTTTAAAATTACAAATGTGCTGGAAACTATATTTGAATGAGCTACAAGAGGAAAAAACTGTTTGCTTCAGAGTATTTGAAGAGTTAAGATGCAAAAACCTCTAACTATATCTGAGAAAAAGCAGCAATTAACAACTTAAAACGGAAATATTTATTAGGTTTCCATAATTGGGATCACTAATTTCACCTTTTATTACAATGATAAGGCTGTGTCACTGAATAAAAAGTAATATCTTCCAAAATGCAACACATTATTTAAAGATTGCCAATAATAAAATAAAACAAAGATGTCAGATGGACTTTTGATTTTTGCATCTGAACTCTTCATTTGGAAAAGATAAGACATTGAGAGCTGTGATGAACAGATGATGTTCAAGCATCCATGAAAGCTGCTTGTGTTCAGAATCTCCTCATGTTTTTCTGAGATAATCCACTTGCTCTGCAAGGCGTAGCTCAACACCCACATGTGTGTCAAAGAAAGCCATTCTCTCTGGTGCTCAGTGGAATCCACTCACCATGGGCCGTGAAGCCAAATATTTACGATAAATACTGTATGCTACATGCAACTTTTGATATGTTGAAAGTAAAACATTGTGTTATTGAAATGTTTTCATTGTTTTTACTCAAGTTTTTGTGCTATTTGAGGGGAAAACGTGAACAAGTAAATGATGGTAATTACATGTCTTTGTTTTTTCAGTACACCAGCCTTGAAGCTGATGTTAACAAGGTTTATTGGAAGGAACCACAATACACCCCTCAAATCCAGTTGTTTAGACCACTTTGACAAATCACGTCTCTCATTGGGACTATAAGGCCTTCTTCAAAACAGACTGCTATCGTATATCAAAGACAATTGAAGTAGATTCTAACTTTTGCCATGGCAACCACAGGCATGCAGTTGCTAGGCCTAATCCTTTCCCTCGTGGGCTGGGTTGGCGGGGCAATAGTATGTGCCATTCCCTTGTGGCGTGTCACTGCCTTCATCGGTAACAACATAGTGACCGCTCAGATCATCTGGGAGGGCCTGTGGATGACGTGTATAGTGCAGAACACAGGCCAGATTCAGTGTAAGGTGTACGACAGTATGCTGGCACTGCCCAGCGACATGCAGGCTGCCCGGGGTCTCACCGTATTCTCTATCCTGCTGTGTGGCGTGGCCCTGGCCCTGGGTGTTGTGGGAGTCAAGTGCACGAAGTGCATCGGTGTCAACAGCCTCAAGGCCCGCGTCGCTCGCATCTCCGGTGCCCTCTTTGCCATCGCTGGGTTCCTCTACCTGGTGCCCATCTGCTGGACTGCCCATTCCATCATTAGGGATTTCTATGACCAACATGTTGCAGCTCCTCACAAGCGTGAGCTTGGCCCTGCCCTGTACATCGGCTGGGGGGCCTCTGCTTTGCTACTTGTTGGGGGATCGCTACTCTACACTGGCTCGAGTCCTCCAGGCATTTCAGGCTCTCCAACCTTCAGCAGTGGAGAGAGCAGCCCCCATCGGGCACCTGCCTCGCAGGTTAAAGGCTATGTGTAATTATGAGAATGCACCCAGTCACACAGATCTAGCCCAACCAATGACAAACCAATTTCTTCTTCTGTGATGTTTCATCTTTTAATTGTTTGATATTTAATGATACTGGTTTTGTGTTTTCGATGAAAGCCAATGGAGGCTAATCTGAGAAATACTGCTATGGTGCAAAATAACAATTTTCTCTGTCTGATAGTGTAAAATACAATAAAGATTTTCAGTCATTCAGATCAACCAGGGAAATTGTGTGTATTCATGTTTTGATAGAACAATATCAACTAGAATCCTACCTTTCACAGACTTCCTAAAATAGAAAGGCAGGTTGTGTTTAATGTTGTAAATTTAAAGGACCACTAACTGTATCCATTTGAATGAGAAAAAGAACAATTAAACAATGTATAATACAGTGTGTATGTTACCGGCTCCAGACCTAGGGGATATCTGGACCGGCAGCAAATGATACACAAGCTGAATAGCCCTGTGTATCGGTGAATAAACTCTATTTACGTAAACAAGAGGATGTATTAATACATGTTCCCAAGAGAAATAATTCTACTAAATTAAATAAAACCGTAGGTATCTCATTACTAGTGAATCTTTACCTACACAACACATTCAATTTCCATGGCATGCGGAATAGTCTCACGCAGGCACAAGTTGTTTCCTTGCGGCGGCAAAATACATTAAAATGCGTGGCAAATACTACCTCAAACATTAGCATCTGCTAATTGTAACTCAAAATACCTACTTAAACTGTTAACAGAAACTTACATATCACTACAGTATATTACCAATATTACTATGTTACACTTTATTCTCAGTTCATTTATACCATTAGTCAGCCGTATTCCTCAACAGTCTCAAACAATCCGCTACTTTCCACAACAAATCGACATTAACCCACAAAGCTACTGGCTAATTAAACATTTCCTTCAAATAGTATTAATATTGGTATAACCATACATAGTTTAGAATATGCTTTTATTGTACCTGGAAATTCACAAAGACACATGAGTTAGCGTCTTACTCAGGCCAACGCCAGTCAGGGGCGGCACCAGAATATGTTCAGTGGAGGGGCACAGGAGGGGCAAGAAGAAAACGGGGGGTCACTTAAATGCT
>JAODOY010072632.1:4291-16039 GCA_025399855.1 Forbesichthys papilliferus
CCCCCCCCCCTTATGTGCTACAGTTGAAAACTATTTCATTTAAAGGAGGCTTTTAGTTAGACTGCAGGGTGGATTGCATGTATTTCTGATTGTTTGCTTTTGTTTGGTCATGTACATGTGTCATGTATTTACATATACACGTTCTGCTCTTTACCTGTGAAATGTGCCACATAAACACATTTTACTTACGTCATGCTGGACAGACAAGTGTTGGACGACTTAAAGCAGTGGGTTAATAAACGTAACCCAGTTTGCACCCACTGACTACTAAAATGAAACAAACGTAGAGCAATGTCAACCCTAATTAAAAGAAACTATATTGTATGTATTGCCTTATCGCAGGATAAAGCTGCATTCCGTAAGTATTTGCTGTATATTATTTTTCATTAATTGCCAAGAATACAGATGTACCAAAATGTACCATCTTCAAACTGTGGCAAAACCATAATCTAATCAAACAATATAGAGTTCTGTCAATCTCACATAGCAGGACTCAATAGATTACAGTATAAAGGTAGCACATGCAGGCCATTAAAACCCCCCTTTAAGGTTCTGAAGCTTGACACCGTGTGCCAGCCACGATGACAACAGCAAAGCTAGTTTGTTTCCATTTTCCTTCCTGTATGATGTGGAAATACAGTTGATTAACTGCTATATGCTACAGTATATCAACATCCACAACAAACAAGTAACGATCATTCCAACACAAGCTTTATTGTGCTGACGTAAAACTAGACTATTTAGCTGGGCCAATCTATGTAAAAACTAATAAAAAAAATATACAGTATACCCGGCAGTGCTCAATTCGCAAGCCGCAAGAGCGGAGGGCTTTACTGCCACGCCATAACGCACTTGAGACTTTGGCTTAAATAATGCGGCGTCATCCACGCAGAGCTGACAGTATGCGTAGTGATAATCTCAGAGGGCAGTCAGGAGAGGAAAAAGAGCCTATCATTTCATCCTGGCGTGTCACCGCTCAAAACATAGCGCTATTTTACGGAGAGAGATGGAACAGGAGAGAGAGAGAGAGAGAGAGAGAGGACTCATAGGCACTCGCAGGAGAGTTATGGCTTAGTCAGTCACCGAGCTAAACATTCCATCAGCCAGAGCTTTAGCCTCGTCCATATACTCTCTCTCCCTCCCTCCCTCCCTCCATCTCTCGCCCACACACACACACACACGTTCAATTATGTGGATGGAATTTATCGAGGAGGTGCTATTTAAGGCGATATGCTTAGTTTGCATGCCTAGCCATGGTCAGTCCTTGATGTGGGACCAACAGTCAACCCATGTGTGTTTATGTGTGTGTGGTTGTGGGTGAATGTGATATGGAAGGAAACAACAGGGTCATCCAAGCAATTTGCACTCGTGCGATAAGACAGACAAACATTGCCGCTGTGGGGATTTGTTCGTGCACACGCACGTGTGAATGTCAGAAATTGAAACGAAGGGCGAACTTTCACTGTGACGTCAATTGCAAATAGCGCTTTCTCCCGGCGAGAAATTACTTTTGTGTCCTTAATAAGAATCTCACTATAATTGGATATAGGTAAGTGGCTGAGAGCTGTTTATGTGTGAAAGGGTGAAAATTGTTCTCTTTCATGTCTCCTTGAAGTGCTGTTCTGCGGCACGTTTTTTTTTTTTGTGTGGTTTTTGTTGTGTGGTTTTTGTTTGCTTATTGACCACCTGGCTTCTTGGTGCGTGTACTGCATGTGTGTGTAGGTGTGTGTCTGACAGCTCTCTGCTCTCATTTGGTGACACTGTAAAGGCTGTTCGCCAGAGAGGGGTACTGCTGGGTGCTGTTGTTTTGGCCTGTCAGGTTGTATCAGCACAAGAGCCCCTCCACACACACACCCCGCCACCTTCCATGCATGCACAACAAGCTGGCTCTTCAATGACATATCCACTCGCTTCCCTTCCTATCTCACCCCCCTTCCCATTAATGTAGCCTGTATTCCTTCCTTCCTTCCTTCCTTCCTTCCCTCCTTATGGAACACAGCGTTTCGTTGTATGACGGTTGCGCTGATCATCTCACGAAGGCCCTGCGGCCGTTTGATGAACGCTAGCGTGTCAATAAGTTGGGAAAAGCTCAATATTATGGGGGAAGGAGTCATTGATTGTTGGCGTCTCTGGTGGGTTGTAGAAGCTAACACTGAAAATAAAATGGTTTCCTGTTCAATTAAAAAAGTTCAGGAAGATAAACTTCAGGAAATACAATGTCTGTAGCAGTAAACTGAGGAACAGCAATACAGTTAGTGGCCAACTGAGGAGATGAAAATTGCATGGTGACAGCTGACAGTTCCAGTAAGATCAGTCTTTAACAGTCCATAATCAAACAGCGTGGTGGTGATGTGACATCCCGGTGTTTACATGTGTTTGTGTGTGTGTGTGTCTAGATAGGTGGTTGGTAGTAGAAGATTAAGTGGTTCACCTCCATGGCGGATATTTTCTGCCTGATTGCCAGAGAGGTCAATTATTAAGCTGCAGGCTGGCGTGAAACTTTCCCCCGCCACCATGCCAGCTCCGTGTGAGCTGGGATGTCTTCTGGAGAGGTGCAAAGGGGTTGTGGTGGGGCGTGGGGAACGCCAAGTGCTGAGGAGCCTCAGCAAAGCATAGGAGTGCTTACACACCCATGCAAGGATTCTGGGTGTTTTGGGAAGCCATGGGAAAGTAATTACCATGGACTTTTCCCAAAAGGATTTTGTAAATCCAATGTCTCTATGCACACTCTGAGAACTGAACCCTCTCTCTCTCCCCTCCTCTCTCTTGCTCACTCTATCTATCTATCTCTTGCTCTGTCTCTCCCCCATCTCTCTCTCCCTATTTCCACCTTCATCCCCCCCAAGGTGTTCAGTGGGGGCTGTCTCTCTCCGTAAAAGACAAAATTAGCCGGTTAGCAAACGAATGCTAACCCTAGGGATCAGGGAACAGAGACGTGCATGGTCTCTCTGACAGGGACTGAAACTCAAGCCACACTTGAGCCAGAAACAGGGTGGCAGCAAAGCCATGGACGGGACCAGAAGACGACAAGAGCTTCATCTGGGAGTCAGGAACACAGCAATGGGAACACAGCCAGGACAGGAACCAGGGTCTGATTGGTTGTGAATGGATTATTCCGCCACATCCGGGGGTGGTATTCACATTGCTCCGTTCCCTACGACCATGGTTCTTCCCTGGCATGCAGGCGCATTGTGAGACAATGGTCCCCTGGACACGGCGTGGACGCATAGATGGAATGGAGCGACATCTAATCTGATGAACATAATGTCCTACAGCCAAACTGAAGGGATAAACACTCACTTAAGAGTATCATGAGGTTTCTTCTTTCTAGTGACCTCTCTCTCTCTATCTCTCTCTCTCCCCCCCTCTGTCTTTCTCTCTCCCTCCCCCTCCCTCTCTGTCTCTCTGTCTGCTTGTTCCTCAGGTGGTAAAGATATTCAAAGCTCTAAAAAGTGATAACTTTTTAGTGAGATCGATCCAATAACAGTTCTCAGTTGAGGCTGTCCATTAATGTATTTTCCTACCCACAAAAAAAAACACAACAACATTACACCTACAGCAGGGGTGCCCAACTCCGGTCCTGGAAGGCCCCTATCCTGCATGTTTTAGATGTCTCCCTGCTCCGACACACCTGACTCAAATCAATGGGCTTCTGCAGAGACTGATAACGAGGCATTCATTAGAATCAGGTGTGTTGGAGCAGGGAGACATCTAAAACATGCAGGGCGGTAGCTCTCCAGGACCAGGGTTGGTCACCCCTGACCTACAGTATATTTCTAGGTGCAAGCACAAAGACTGCATTACTTACTGGACGTGGTCCTAATAGTAGGTCTAGCTCTTGACTCTGTCCCTGTACTCTGCAATGCCACTATGTCTGCATAACTACTGTATCTTCTAAACACTATGGGCCAGGTCCCACTGGGAAATACTGCATGTAATTTAAAGGGCCACCCCCGTGGAATAGCGCAGCCCCTCCCTGCCTCCCAGTTAGATGGGCGTAACACAAAGCAGGGCAGTAATAATAATAATAATAATAATAATAATAATAATAACATTTTATTTAAGGACGCCTTTCAAGACACTCAAGGACATATTACATTACAAATACAAAGAGGCATAATATAAATACATGTGACTTAAACAGGAGCATTACACAGAGCAGGTTAAGGGGGTGAGGTGGGTTTCCATGTGAAATGCAGGCTGTACAGCCCTTTTAAACTGCAACGTGATTAAGGGCTTTATAAATAAACTTGACATACGTTAAGTTACACATATAAAAATAAAAAATAAGTGTAAAGCAAATTAGGGAAACAATTGTATTATGCCACCGAGCAGCTACATCCGCTAGCCACAGTGACTCCATGACTAACAAAATGTGCTTGGCTGCTGATAAGCTGTGTGGATAAAGTGAAGGAACAGTGGGAAGAAAAGAGAAGATGAGCCTTTGAGCAGAAGAACGGGGCTAGATCTAAGTCGGGATCTTTCAGTAGCCCAAAGTGTTAAGGCCAGCTACCAAACCTTGCTTTGGGAAAATGTGATTCTGAGCTTGGCAGACTGTGGAAAAGTATGAAAAAAAAAAAACTGTGAAACAATCCTGAGCCAATGCTGTTGCCGGTTAGCAAACAATCTGCGGCTAGCTAGTGCCTGCATCAGCAGCAGATTCAGCAGCAATCCCAGCCCTCCACTCACGCCACAGTGTAACAACTCTGGACTCGTGTAGTGACATCCTTTGTGGAAGCTAACTGATCAATTGTAGCACGTGTACAAGTTCCAATATGGTTACTTAGCAGACAATTTGATGCAATTTTTGAGAATGCTTGCGAACTTCAAGCTTAAATCAAAACAAGCCCCCACAATGCCCCCCCCCCCCCCAACACACACATTGAATTGCATTGCAAAGCCTAGCAGTGTTGTTGTGAGCTGTATTCCCCACTGTGTTTATGTTCCTATTTAATGAACCAGTGCTGTGTAGAAGTACCAGATTATTTTTACACAGACAGAGAAAGTTAAACTAGTGAATTGCGAGGAGACATTTGGTGAATTTGACAAAACACTTTACAATAAGCTTGCAGTAGCCGACTATATCTTTAAGGAGCCGTTAGGAGTTTAAGCAGCGTCCTGAAGAATAATTAAGGTAGGCTGGACACGTCATAGATCACACCCAACCTCTCAGCTGAGAGGCGACCACCTTTTAGCTATCCCGCCACCATGTAATACATCTGTGTTTGCCAGTTTTTGTGGAGTTCTGACCCCGGTGAACTGAACTCCTGTGGATTGAGCCTAAACAATAGCATCACTCTTCACTACGTACCTACGCACATACATACACACAATCTGCCATGAATGATAATTTTATACAACAATCTTGTCCAGTGAAACTTTTACATTTCTGCAATGCAGTCTACCCCGTAGCCTGCACATACATCCCTTTTAGTGAAGAGCCATTAGTCAGGCTGATAGTTTACACAAGGTTTAAGGGCCATTGTGTCAATGTTCCACCATCAGACTACAGTACAAGTGCACTAACCCCAAGAATGGCTGGAGGACAATGAAAACACTCTCGTCTCTGTCCTTGTGGGTGACAGAATGCAGGCAAGACTAATCAGCGGGTACACATGCACATCAGTGGCCACAGAAGTGGCCGTACGCAGAACAGATGACAATACTGTTGATGCCAGGACCTTCAACAAGCCTTGGCCCGGCCCACATGGATTACAGTTCTGCAGGTTTTGGTGATTATTGGCAACTCATCCAGACATTACGCGGGGCGGCACTTTACAGATTTTATTTTTGGTGGTGGGGGTGGACAGCGGGGGGTCTTTGGGTCCTACCCCAGGAACTTTTGAGGGTAAAACACTGCCTTTTATAAGGCTTTTCTCTGTATCAAAATAAATGCAGCATTTATATTCTTGTCTTATATTCAACGGTCAAGCTGTGTGTTACTGGAGACATCAAGGTCGCTTTCACATTTAAAACTATTAACATTTAAGTCTGCCATATTAAAACAACAATGTTATTATTACACATATTTTCTGATAAAGGGGAGATAGTGCTGCTTTGAAAATAATTGAAAGGTGGTACAGAAGTGAAGAGAGAGAGAGAGAGAGAGAGAGAGACTGAACCAATATAACCTGGTGTAATGTAACCTGGTCTAATCGACATTAACCACTTTCATTCTCGTGAAATATTTAGTGACATCTTACTTTAATTACAGTATGCCAGGTTGTCTTGTTTCCAACTGACAATGTGGTTACTTGGGAAAAGAGAATGCCTTGCAATGAAAATATTCCTGTAATTAAAGGCAACAGAATGATCACAACAGCCAGTGCACCTGCTAAGGCCTGAGAGCTGCCAAAAACTGCCAGAAATTCAACGATTACAACCGATGACAAGAGTGCCTTTAAAAGAAGAGTAATTACATTTTTACAGCACCCACATAACATGCTCATACATGGCACACTCTTCTATAATAAAAATGTTAGTATTATTCAAAAATGCTGTAAATCTTTGCATTTCTTCCCACCAACATTTTTTTTTTCATTTTACTTTATAAAAAGGTGCTCGGTACAATATATTCTAGATTAATGTAGCAGAAAATGTAAACATTTTTAATGTAAAGATATAGTGGAGTATTTGTGTCCTGAGCAGTGCACTCACATTACGGGCTTCATTTATAGGGCGAACCTAAGATATATTTTATCCAATGTGTGCAGGGAGAAAAATAACTCTCCCTGCACATTGATTCATGTGCCATACTCAGAAAACCTTCTTAATGCAAAGTGTATACTTGAACATAGGTGATTTTGCTTGCTGGCTAAGTAGGGGCATTGCTGTTTAGGATATTCAGTTTACTGTATGCGCATAACATTTCTTTTTTCGATTCTCTCTTGCAGAAGCAAGACACTCCCAAGCTACATATCTGGCGTAGTTTATTTCACCATTTAGTCCACAAAACAATGTTGCCTGTCTTCTAAATCTGGTCTTGCAAAATGACCATTCCTGACTATACCCATAATTGTGCTAGCTTTATCCATGCAGAAATCACACATTGTAAGGCACAGTGCCATCAATTTTAAGTCAATGACATTTATAGATCACAGTTGCGTAACTTACAAATGGGCTTCATATAAACTCAAGGGTATTTATGCTCAGTATATGTTATAAAAGTTAATATTAGTATTTGTTTAGGTACCCTTCTCAAGAGTGCTTACAGCTAAATAAATGAATACACATCTCAAAAGTTACCTTGTTTCAATGGTTTAATTTACTACAAGCTTTTAAAATGACCCTCAATGAAGTTTGTATACCAAACAAAAACAAAAAAACAAAAACAAACATCTAAACAAAAGAATAATCTAAAACAAAATGGATGCTTACTAATTCATCATAACATCTCATGTCCTAACCTCGACTTTGCGAACCACTGGAACAGAATACTTCCAACAGTGTTGGCAGGCAACTGACATCGACATCTGTCATTTGCCACTTATCTTACACCTGAAGCTCATCATGAAGCCATTCCATGTGATTAAACTCAATTAATACTCGTCCAGTCTTACTTGAGGTTAACAAACTACTCTGGAAGAACAAAGCCACACATCCCACATTTGAAAATGGACTATTCCTACTTTGATGAAATGGCGTCTGCTGTGAGAGGCATGGTAAGCTACTGTACATGTGCACACACATACTATCAAATTGTCTGGTAGCAATTTAGAGATATACCCCTCCAGCTCATTGGAAAACACAGCAGAAGCTCCTGAAACGCAGTTGTAATATAATCCTCACAAGTCCCAAACTAAATTCCAAGAGTCAGCCAGTTGCCTCGGGTGGTTATAAAAAAATAAAAAAATAAATAAACACAACAGAATCTCAACAGAATAACAACAGGTAAAAATTGAAATGTGAGGCAACCAGTTTCACCAAAAACAACAGACCACAGCAAGAGTCAACAAGCAATCTATAATTTATGAACTAGCTCCCTCCTATGTACAGAAATGGTAGAGGAGAGGAGAGGCCAAGAGCGGAGAGGAGAAGAGAAAAATAGGGAGAAAAATAAGACATCGGTTCATAGAGATTTTACTTTAGGCCTGATCTATGTAGATCGTTGCCCGTGGGAAACCAGTGTTAAACTAAACCCTGCGTGGATATGGCCTTGCGATGCGAGCACACACGTATAGCCATACGGTGTGATTACGGACGAAAACACGACACACTTCATTAAAGGCCATGAGCAGTCTGTGCAAAAAGATGCCTGAATCACACCGATGTGCCATTATGATATTTTTAGCTGTTTTGTTGCGGAAATGTACATTTGAGGTAAATCCGTATTATCAGCATGATTCCTTTCCACTATTACCACTTATATAAGAGGATTCTGTAATGGTGCCCTTTAGATTAAAGATTACACTTCACACAATTGCTGGATAAGAATCGCACTTATCTTACTGTATGAGCAAAACTGGAAAAATATGATCATATTTCATATTATTCCTGTTGTGTAGCCTGCGGGACTGCCCCGTTTGTAGGCCTACTGCACGTTGTTGTATTCCAAATATCATTATGTGTGTTATTACAACTACTGTTTATGGATAATTAAATACAAAAGAAAACATGACAAAATGATCACCACTGCTTTCTCAACACACCGCCTATAGCTCTGTCAATAGCATCTATCTGAGGGAACGTAATGTCTGCTCGTAGAAAGCCTTTCCATTTCATTTTGGCGTGACAAGTCAGTGGGGCTGCTAATGAGCCCGCACACAAATACCGCATTCATCCCGTTTTGTGGCGCTCCAGCACCCAACGGGTGCAACTTTGTGGGTTGGGGGTGGGAAGGGGGTATATTCACCCCTCAACCTCAAACACACTACCGTTTCTCAATTGCTCGTCAGGAGAGAAGACGTTGGGGTGTTAATTTTATGAACAGCTTGTATAGTAATATACAATTTCCTTCCAAGAAAGGGCCCCAGAAAAAAACATTTAATCCCATTTCCAAACGGATCGTTATTTAGCTGGATTTATATCCAGTAATTCGGATAATTAATTCCGATTAAGGGTGGGCCAAATCGATTTCTCTTTTTCATCAAGTGGAGATCTTCCTGGCCCAAAGATGAGTTACTCTTCTTAAAAGGAAGACTAGCGCTCATGGAGGATAGACGGATCGGTATAGTCGACTGTCAGACGGTTGACAGCAAGAGAGGGATCAGAGGGCGGACTATTCGTTTTCTTTAATTTCCGTTTACATCAGACTACAAATTAATCATGCGTCAGTACCTAAAGCAAACTATATCCCCGATTTTGACAGCGGAATGGTGGGGGCGCGCAGCTCTAGCGCGTCCACGCACTTGAGCAGAGTGTCGAGGAACCAAACTGGCAGAAGAGCAGAGATTTTTCTGGTGAGACGATTCCATCACGACACAGGTTCTAAAACGTATACTACATGTTTCACAAAACCCATTAACACAGAGAGGCCAAAAACATACCTGATAAATCGCAAAATCACAATTCACTAACCACCTAAACTTGTCCTACATTTAAAAAGCCATATTCCAACCAGTAGGCTGAAATACGAACTAATAAAAACACTGCATGTAAATCAATTTATGTAAGATCACAACGGATTGTATAATGTCTGATTCAGCTTGACTGAGCTATAGTTATCAGAACGTGATATTACCGTACAGAATGATCCCCGTCCGCAGTTTTTCATCGAGGGCAATATTCCTCTGCGCCTTATATGTCCTGTTTGGGTACGGTGCATTTCCTTGGAAAAACAATTATCCCAAAATCCGGACGCGCAAGACTGGGAAACGATGTAGAACTATTTTCACTCTCGAGGTGGTCTAGGGTAGAAACTCGCCATTTCACTCCACGGAATTACGCGGTCCAAAACAAGCCAATGGAACCATTTAGTCCAAAAGCAGTCCGTTAATAAATCCAGAAGAAATACTGTTTTGTTGTAATAGTTTTTCTAGATATGGGGACAATAATCTCCGGGTCTTGAAGGCACCCTTTAAGGTAACGACGAGGATCCCCCCCCCTGCCTCACGATGCAGGCTACACTTGATAAAACACCGTTCGCTAGTCTCGTCTCTCCACTTCTCCCTCTCCTCTCCCTCCTCCTCCGCCTCTCCTCATCCAGCACTTCGTCTCACGGTGGGATCCGAAGCAGCATTCATAGAGCAGAGGCGCGCCTAGCGGCCTTGAGGGGAACTGCATGAATAAACCCCTCGCCCCCCGCCCCCTTCCCTACACTGGAGCATTATTAAATACATACTTTTTTAGTTTAAGATATGTTTTCGCTGTGGTGCGCTCCTCACTGTTCGCACCACTTGTGTATTATTATACCTAGCCTAGTAGGTTAGTACTACTCGTGCAGTATAGATTCCTATGATGTCTGCGTAAAGACCCATAGAAGGTGTGTAAACGTCAAACTTCACTTCACTACGAATTATGAAAGTTAACAACACATAAATGTCCTAATGACAAATGTATAATAGATGCATTGCGTTCCATCACATATGGTCTACATTCAGTGGCAGGATCGAAGTATGCAACTTTATCATTGACTGATAACAAATGTAGCATATTGGTAACGCTGTTATCTTGGTTTGCAAAACTGTCATACTGTGCCTTTGCCACTCCAGATAAAATATGATCTAATTTGTTTGACATATGAGTTACATGTACAAATGGATTGTGGGTGGTGGTGTGGAGTTGATGAAAATAGTTTAATAATCAATTTTAAATGTAATGTTACATTTTAACTAAAATAAGTGTCTGACTGTATGGTCTAAAATGGTTCTTAATGGTATGGTACTATATAATATGAAAATGGCTGAATTCACATTATTTAGAGCACTTGTGACACTGTCAGTCTTTCTATGCATGCATCAGTCCTATTAATACAAATTAAAAACGTAATGCATAGTTTTACTAACTAAGCCAATAATTACGTGAGTAATCACAGAAATGTATGAGATGTGATTTTAAGGATTACCATTTTTCTTCATTACCGGTATTGCCTAAAGCAAAAAGAAGTCAACAGCCCTAAAGTATTTAATTAAGCTGTCTGGCATCTAATTAAATAATCAAATAATGTGAGCATGTGTTTGCATGTGTCTAACTACATGCACTCTGCACAACTATATTTCTGTGTGTTTTGCCACTTTGGAACAGTCAGCAGCACCCCTGTGGCAATTATGTTTAGCTTGTTTTGTCTTGTCATTGTTTGTTAGATTCTACCATTAAAGGTATAGTCAGCTATTGCAAGCTAATTATAAGCTAATAAACTTTTGGACAAATTCAACACATTTGCTATCTTACCGTTCTGTGTGTGCTGAAAAAATGATCCGGTACTTCTACACTAGCTTCAGTTTAATGTTGCGTGAGAATCAGTCTGGAAAGCCTTAGAATAATTTTGAATGTAACCGAGTAGCAACTTAACTTTCCAATCAACATGGTGTTTATAGCTATATGGGCGTGGTTTTCCAATTAGCATTGTGTTTAGAGCTATACAGTCAAGGTTTTCCAATCAGCGTTGTGTTTATAGCTATACTGGTGTGGTTTAGGTGTGCCGACCATGGTGGCGACAGCGAAAATGACCAGATGGTTCATCCAATCAACAAGTATTTTTTTAAAGTACCATCATTCACAAACAGTTTCAATATACGGCTCCCCAGACGGACTTGTGACAAAACTCCTCTGGCATGTCAGGTTACTTCTACACAGACCTGGCTCCAAAGA
>JAODOY010072643.1:0-15000 GCA_025399855.1 Forbesichthys papilliferus
AGAGAGAGAGAGAGAGAGAGAGAGAGAGAGAGAGAGAGAGAGAGTCAATATTTTGAAACTAAATATCTTCTGGTATTATGATTCTGATATGATATAGATTTAATTGTATATTTTCTTGGGCATAAAAACAGCATTACAGTTTAGAAAGAAATGGTGAACTCTGTACTACTGTATGCTGGGAGGCATAAAAACTTCCTCTTCAACTTGGTTCTCACATTAAAATATGTGTTCAATAGTGAGGTATTTTGACCACTTCTTTTGCAGATGTTCCTGAATATTTGTCTGTGTATACAACTTGGTTTATGTACCAATCACTTATCAACGTAACTAAAGTTTAATGAGGGATAGAATGAGAAAGAGACAGACAGACAGACAGACAGACAGACAGGCAGGCAGGCAGGCAGTCAGGCAAAACAACAAAGAATGAGAGGGAGAGAGGATAGCATTGAAGGTAAAAACAAATTGGATGCAGGGGTGGACAGAGAAATGGAGGTTAACAAATGGGAGATTAGAGAGAAAAAGCGAGATGTAAATGTTCACTTTTGGCCACACCAAAAGCGAGAGATGAACTTAATAGTAGAGAAATGAACAATAACGCTTATAGGATTTGAGAGTTGCAATGAGAGCTAAAAAATGAAGAAAGCCGTTCAATTTGGATATTAAACAACCAAATAACCCACCCACTCCTACATACCCCTTCCCTCTGGAGCCCATTGGTCTTGCTTTACAAATCTCTTGTAGCTTTGTGTGCATATTCGTGTGATTGACAGGCAGGGTAGATTTGCCAGACAATCAGGAAAAGAAACCCTGATTGGTCAGAAATCTCAGAGTATAGCTGGCAGAATCAAACATTGCAGATATTCTCAAAGAGCATTTCACTCACTGATCGTCTATGACATTTCTAACAAATTACACTTTACTCTTATAGTGGACATAGCTTTATCTACTGTAAATATCTGTGGCTCATCACCCTTCATCAGCCTTTAATATGATTTGCATTCTAGTGCATTATAATTACTTTCTCTCTCTACACATACATGCACACACACTCACACATATTCTGTAAAATTGCTAATTTTCAAGCCTTTTGTAGCCACGTTGTGATCCAGTCACATGCTAATGATTTGATTGACACCCATTTACACAGCCTCTCTCCCGACCTAGTTTGAATGGAAGGCTTCCAGACAGATAAGCAGAGCAGAACAAATCACACACTGTAGCTATGGATATGATAGTTTAAACAGTCTTTTTTGAGCCATGACTACCAAAAAGAAGCTTGCGATCTCCCTTGTCACAATCTATGAACCTGATTTATTTTATTAGTATAACATTAAAGGAAACTACCATTGACATATATTACAAATCAAAACATGAATAAATAAGCGATTTTACACTTTTTTTTTACAATTCTGAGAACATCGCCTCACGGTCTGCCAGCTTCCTGTTTTGTGTGCACGCTGAAAGCTAATCTGGTGTTTCTACACAGCCCTGGCTCAGTAAATGGGAACACAAACAAAGGCCACACAACAACAATACCCTAGCCTTCTCAATGTGTTTCCAATGTATGAGGCGGAGCTTCTGAGGGAGCCCCCTATGGCATTAGAGGGAGAGGTGTTTTTGATATTAACAAGCGTTCTCCTGAATGACTGACCATGCCTTTTCATAAGAACATTCCATTAACATTGTATTTTTAACAACATCCCCCCAGGAGTACTTCATCCTGCTGATCCTGACGGACGGCGTCATCACCGACATGGCGGACACGCGGGAGGCCATCGTGCATGCGTCCCACCTGCCCATGTCCGTCATCATCGTTGGCGTGGGCAACGCCGACTTCACCGACATGCAGATGCTGGACGGGGATGACGGCATCCTGCGCTCTCCCAAGGGAGAGCCCGTCCTGCGCGACATCGTTCAGTTTGTGCCCTTCAAGGACTTCAAGCATGTGGGTGGGGGTTATGGGGCGAGTGTGTGTGCGTGTTGGGAAGGGGGAAGGGGGGCGATAGTCACTTCCTTTTTAATTAAAATAGCCTAAATGAATATATTTATTTCAATTTGAAAAAGTAAACATTATTACAAATCATCGCAAGGAGTTGCACTTCTGGGGGTCTACAGTCGCAATAATACTAATCATAGTGCAGCAGCCTCATTTCAGTCAGGACCACTAGAGTCAAAAATAAGTATTTTATTTGCATCAAGTTATTTATATTTGGAGGTATGGCTTGGTTCTGGGAACTCCCAGCCTTTCCATGCGAGTACATGGAAAGCCCAAGGCAGGCAGAGCAGAAAAAACACCCCCCATAGGGTACAGAACAGAGCAATCACCAATGACACACCGTGACATTGAGGGAGTCAGACACAGCATGAACAGAGGAGGTGGGGTGGTGGTGTGTCACTTGCAGAGCCAGCCTACATAAAGTTTGGAACACAGCTCTGGCTAACTGCATCAAGATCCGCCTACCTAAAGGGAGGTATTTTGATTGACATGCACGTCAACCAACTACGTATCTCAATGACAAAAAACTTATACAGGAATTTGTTGAGAAACTTACCAACACGACTGTTGTTATCTGTTAGATAAGTAGGCTACTGTTAGTGCTTAAAATATATAACAGCTGACATTAGTAAATAAAGCAGGCTGCACGTCTGTCGCACCAGAATTACAGGCACAGACTTGAGTGAGTGAGTGACAATGCCAACAGCCAATGAAATTCTACTTCTTAATTTCGCAAAGCACTGTCGAGTTTACAGGGGTCTATGCATCAGACGTTCAGCACAGAGTTGCTTATGTGACGTATAGTGCTCATGGACAGAAGAGGCTGAGACTAGTGGGTCACAAAAATGCTCGCAGAGGAAGCTCCAAGAATTGGTGTAGGCTAAGGCCGTTTCAATAAGCGCCCTAACTAGTTCGGCCAATAGTATGCTGTGCCGTGATCAGCTGAGTAGTCTGGTCTGAGATCTGCTGGTAAAAAGATGATTGCGAGCAGCTGACGATTGAGATTATGCGAGGCCGGGCGTGACTTCGTGGCCTTCCTAAACTATTGCTGTGCTTTATATACTGCAGCCCTGTACTTAGGGGACTGCTGCAATCCCAGAAGACGTTATGTTAGTCGTCTCCCGGACGTACCCGAGAGTGTCGTTTCGACACACATTCCCTGTCCGCCATGTGCGTTGAATGCAAACTCTTATTGTGGTCCTGTGTGAAATATTGAATATGAAAAATGCGTACTATGTATGAACCCAGTCCCTGGTTTTTCTTTCTGATTCATACACACACACACACACACACACGTACGCACACACACACACACGTACGCACACACACACACACACACACGCACACACGCAGTTCCATCTGTGTGTGTGACGTGTGGGTTACAAACGTGTGAGTGTGGGCGAAATGCACTCGTTGCGCTCGTCAAAACACATCAGCAATGTGCTTGCTGTTCAGGGCCTGTGTGCGTATGCGTGCGTGTGCGTGTATGTGCGTGCATGTGCGTGCATGTGCGTGCAAGCACACAGCGATGCCCACGTGTGTCCCTGGATGTGCCTGTGTGTCTGTGAATCCATTAATTGTGTCCGTTTGGGCTGGCTCTGCTATGGTGCGTTTGCTCTGTGACAGGTTGACAAATCCGCCATTCACATCCAAGCTTAACGTTAAGGGAGCAAGGGGATGTGGCCGACGCCGCGGCAACCCAAACCGCGGGGGGCGGCGATAGATAGCAGAAACCAAAGAGAGAGAGAGAGAGAGAGAGAGAGAGAGAGAGAGAGAGAGAGGGGGGGGGAGAGAGAGAGAGAGACAAGAGTGCACTGGGACAAGACGACAGGAGCTAAAGACTAAAGGGTGGGAGGGGGACTTGTGTGACAGAGGTGGAGAGGTGATTTTCTGCTCTGTCGTTTCTTTTCAGAAGGGATTAGTCGGACAAAGCAGCTGTGTGACAGGCTGAGTGGGGGGATAACAGGTAGATAGAGGAGGATGGAGGGATGGAAATGAGAGCAAGGGGCGAGGGGAGGAATGCACCTTGGCGGTGCGTTGTCACAGAGAATTATGGAAGAAAGAGTCTTCAGGGATTGAGTGTGTGTGTGTGTGTGTGTGTGTGTGTGTGTGTGTGTGTGTGTGTGTGTGTGTGTGAGTGTGTGTGGTGAGGAAGATGCGTGTACATGTATGCATGCGTGGCCTGCAATATTATTAGAGCGCGTGCGAGTGTGGCTGGATAACATGCATCTTATTATTAAGCCCCAAGGGGCCCTGTGGTCATTTCAGCAGTCAGTGTTTATTTAAATGTTATTTTACAGCGTTAGTCTCATTGAGTTAGAGATGAAAAAAAACCCATTTGAAGACACATCTATAGGCAAGACAGCAGCACATAGTGTCAGAAGAGAAAACAAAATACAATATAGTACAATTTAAACGGTTCATTTACAAAGGAAATACTGTGAAGCACCAGGGTTAGAAATGTTTACAGTACTACACCATTGATCTAAATAACTTGAATCTCTTTCAGTGAGAAATGCTCCTGAATATGTTTTGTCATTCATGCCAAGCCAAAAGGCCTTGAAGACATGAACATTATTTTAAAAGGTAGCTGGTACAGAAGAATTAGTCATTATTCTGTGGTGACGTCACAAAATTAAAAGGTAAAGATTTTATTGGAATATAGCCAAGACACATTTGTTAAACTATACAGTACACAATAGTTGTCATAATACTATACAGTACACAATAGTTGTATTAATATAAAAAAATATCCATTTATATCCATCAGGATCACCTTGAGCATAATGCATAATAAAACGCCCATGTAGGGCATTTTATCTGTTCTCATTTTTTTTTGCAGTGAATTTATCATTTTGACAAATAGCTTAGTGAAGACAAAATAGATTTTAACTTTGCTTATGTTAGGAGGGAAAGGAACCATAGTGTCTTATCAGCGATTTGAATATTAAGAAACTCAAAAAACTGTATATTGCAGTGCTATATGATGATTGTATTTAAGGCTGTGTGTGTGTGTGTGTGTGTGTGTGTGTGTGTGTGTGTGTGTGTGTGTGTGTGTGTGTGTGTATTTGCAGGCCTCTCCAGCTGCCCTGGCCAAAAGCGTTCTGGCTGAGGTCCCTAACCAGGTGGTGGATTACTACAATGCAAAAGGCATAAAACCCAAGTGTATGTCCGACTACGAGTCCACAAGGCGTTTCAGCCCCTGACAATGGACCAAACACATATGCACACACAAACACATGTATCAAATATATACACACATAAAAGGTCAAATGCACACATGTACACATACTGTACGTACATACGCTCATGACATTTACAGTAGCCTAGCTCAGAGAATTAGCTTGTTCTGGTGATTATGAACTATTCCATTGATGGCTATTGCATGCCTGGCCACAATGACTTCACCTGGGACATTGTTATCTATAACAGAGATGTTTATAGAAATATGAGCAGTCGTTTGAACCAGCATGCAGTCCACCCAAGAGAATGACATTGTTACTTTATTTAGATAACTTGCAAGTACACAGATCTGTGAAAAGGCAAGGTATAATATGATTAAAAATGCCAAAAGATTAGAATTAGCATTCTAAATGTAAATGAATGAAAATAGTAGCATTTCTAGTGCATATAATTATTGCATGCTGAGTGGACTACAGCTTCTATCAGCTTGATATTAGTTGCTTGCTAGTTGTGAAATAAAGTATCTTTGTCATTCAGGTTTGTCTTGGGTGCATTTGGTTATTTTATACAGATTTTGCTAAATGGAACAAATAAATAATTGTAATAATTTCTTAATCTTCTTACATTGTAAAGGGTTTTGGGACGATAGTCAAGCGTGTGTGGTAGAGTCCATCTGTGTGCTGAAAACAGACTGTTTTTTTCTGTATTCTGCATGTTGATTACAATAAAGACACTATGGTTTTCTCCCTCGGGTGTGGTCAACTGCTTGGGTGTGAGTAATGGTAATGATATGATGCATATTAACTAAGTTAGCTCTATTGACAGACTGTGTTTTAATAATGTATGATCTATTCAGCTATTGCCAAACATAGGCCCTACTTATTGACCTATTAAATAATTGTGGATACAAGCAATTGCTAAATACTTCTATATATTAAAAAAATGATAAATGTCCCCTATTGTAGAATGAGTTCAGTTATGGTCAATTACTATACGGATATAATTTTTAATCTTCCTAGTTACCAAGATAATGATGTAAATCCAAACAGCAACCTTTGCTGAAAAATTTTATCCACAAATATGCAGTTTCTCGAATGGCCACTTGAGGTTGGCTCTAAAAGAAAGTTAATCCCCATTGACCTCCATGTTAAAACTCATCAGTTGAAAATATATTAACCCACACATTTATCCCATAATTATGTATATGAGTGACAGGAGTCAACTGCCAAGATGGTGACGGCCAGAGCCAACACACTTGGCTTCAAACCCATTCTTCAGAAAACTTTTGGGTGACGTCATGCAGGGTTTATCCATTCAATCTTATGTGTAAAACATGTCAAGTCAGATTTATCCCAAGTGTGACGTCATAATATTTGGATTGAGAATCATATTTAATTTAAGTCAGGTATCCAATCAAGGAAAAGGGCATGTTAAAAATATGCAGCACCAAGTGAAACACAATGTTCAGCTAGAAGGGAGAACAGTTTGTCCAGAATGGAATGGACTGAAGATGGATATGTCATACTATTTGTGTTCCCATTCTAGTTTTCCATCTGCTGCGCTACTTCTAAATATACAGGCTTTAGCACTATAGCAGCCTGAGGGAATAGGTGGATGGGAAATGTTGAATACTCACACATTACACACACCATTCACACATTTCTTGTAGGGAGCCTTTGCCTTGCATTGTTGTGCAAATTAATTCACACATTAAATTGCAATACCCACAATTAATACACACATTTGCACAGTACACGCGCACACCAACAGATGTGTTCACACATAAATAGAACCTGCTTTCTGGAGTGTGTTTCTAGCACACCCTCTCTACCCAATACGTCATGAAATTGGAAGGGCAGGCCAGTTCGGCAATCAGTCGCACCATCTTAATCAGTGCGCCCATTCTAGATGCAAATATGTTTTGTTATCCCCACCATTCCATATGGCATATCTCTCCTAAAGTGAGATTTAGACACGGGGACGATGGCGATCAATGAGAAACTCTGTGGACTTAGAATGAAAAAGGTAAAATTCTACAAACAGTACCGTATTCAATTATAGTCTAGCCTACTAAATCCAGGTACGGTATTTATGGATTCAGGTCAAATAAAAACATTCTAGCATATTTCTATGCTAAGGTTTTTGTCAAAAAAAAAATGTGAGTTTGATTGGGAGTCGTGTGCACCTTTTAATGTAATTCGTTATTTGTCACTTGCTGAAGCAAAGTGGGATTTTCATGACGACAAATAATAAACCTTTAAAGTTTTATGTTGAATTTAGTAGTTTGCACTTTGTAGGCTATCTGTAGTTGCGGAACAGTTGTCATGAGCCTAATTATTCGGGACTACTTTCATTGCGTACCGGAAGTAATCAGGGTGACATTTCGTTACAGGACAAGTATGAATATGTGAGCTTGTCTGTCATGCGAAACGCGTATCATTGCTAGTTTTACTATATTTATTTTAGGTGTGTACATAACCCAACGCAATGGCAGCATGGACGTGTCGATTTATGCTCCAACGAGGAACACGCGTGATCTCTCTGTCAACAGCAGGGACATCTGAAAGGTAGCTAATGCTAACGGCCATGCTATTGCAGACTGGGATGGTAACGAGCGCAAATTACTGTATACACAAATACTGTCTGATATTAATACATATATAGTAGCACTTACAACATGACTGCGATGGTTTGGTGGCGGGTATTTTCCAGAGCTGTCACAACCCTGGGTTGTGTTCGGACGGTAAAGACCACCACATGGTTTGAAGAACACCTTACAGAGGAGAACCAGGAGTACATGAGAAAGAGCGTGGCTGAGGAATACAGAAGACAGACTGCCAACCAGCTCAACCCACTCAAAGACGAACCCTGGCCAAGGCATGAATGGACAGAAGGTAGGTGGTCCTTTAATGAGGGTTAAAGAGAGCGTTGTTTTGTCCCATTATATTACATAACTATGGGCTCTGTACTTATGTCTGTACTGTACTTATGTCTTGCTCCCAGGTAGTCAAAGAGTTGGGTTAATAGCAGTTAAGTTGGGAATGGCTCCTATGTGGACGAAAACAGGAGAAAGACACGTGGTGACATTATTACAGGTACACAAACAGTTTCTTCTGATTCCATTATTGCTTTATACCATGGTATCATTCAAGTATTCTGGTGGAGTAATAATCATCAAACAATGTGGTAATAATACATTTCTATTGATTTGCATTCGCAACAAACAGCCAGTGTAATATTTAGTCAAGAAAATTGGCTTGACTCATGAGATTTGATAATTACAAAGCTTTCAGTTACTGTGCTATACCAGGCTAATTGTTTTTCTTGCCTAGAGCAATATAGCATTTGTCTGAGTGGTGATCTTAAATGCGGCTTTAATGAATAATCAGTAAGCAAATAATTTGAATGCAAAGTGTTCACTTTTTTTTTTTATAAGTAGTGATGTAATTAACCACTATTAAAAAACATGAGCATTGATTGCTCGGTTTTAAAAACAAGAGTGTGCTGCTCCAATCAAAGTAAATCCTAATCATTTGTTGTGAAATGTATTTTCCTAGTACGTACATCCACATTTTAGACAATAGTTTTAGCTTCTGACATAAAATATGTAAATGCACTCTACTAAATGTTTAAACGCTATATAGGTGATAGATTCACAATTTAGTGAAGACATTGTATCCTTATTATTTGTTTGTTTGTAGTTTATTTTAAGTACGTACATGCATTGTACATTTGATTCACTGCGGCTGCAATGTCCTGGCTCCATTAAATCATTAAACGCATAGACTTGCACTTACTACAGTTAATTGCAAAATGCAGAGGAGCTATGCATAATATCTAATCTCCTTCATCTAATCTGATTTAAGTGGATAAACTCAACATCACTGCTCGATGACCTTCTTGTTTTAAGAAAGGGAATCCGTACTGTTTCATACAATGTGTCATGTTACTAAGCAACAGTGAGCATCCTGAAGTGATATTAATTGACTGTGTTTTGCTGCAGCACCACACAGTTTCACTAGCATTACATTGCCCCAACCCGTCTCCTGCAGGTGCAGGACTGCCATGTGGTGAAGTGTATGTCCAAGGAAGAGCACGACGGCCACACCGCCGCCCTAATGGTCGGAGGAAAAAACGTATCGCCATTCTATGTAAGAATGTTTGTGAAGGGCTCATGTCTCTAACTCTTAAATCACGACAGGCTGAGGTCAGTCCTCTGCCCAGGCAATGCAGGGCTGGATTGCATCAGGCTTACACGAGCAGCAGGCACTTCAATCAGTGTTTCAAAGCGAGAATGCTTGTATGGGTGATTTCTCCGTTTTTTTTTTTTCTTTTCCCGGAGACCAATATGGAGGGAGAGATGGGAGGGGGCGTAGAGGAGAAGGAGCAAAGTGAAATAAAAAGCCAGAGCCACTCATTCTGTGTGTGTGTGTGTGTGTGTGTGTGTGTGTGTGTGAGAGAGAGAGAGATGGGGGTGACTCTTGTCAATAATGCCCCGCTCGCGGTACAATTTCTCTTCCTCTACCACTCTGCTCTCAAATGCATCCATCTCTCCACCATCCATCTATATCTCTCTCTCCACCTCCGTTCTCCTCCATCCCTCCAACCATGTAGTTCTTCTCCTTTCTCCTTCTCTTGCTTCATCCCTCATTCTCATACATCCCCATACCCTTCTCGTTCCTCCTCCCCCCACCTCCCCTCTCTCTCTCTCCCTCCCTCTCTCCCCCTTCCTCCCTCCCTCTCTCTCTCTCTCTCTCTCTCTCTCTCTCTCCCTCTCTCTCTCCTAGTGAACCTATCATTGGGAGAGCTCGTCAATACGACCAGTCAACCAGACAAAAACACCAGCTCACCCACTTAAGCATTTTGATTCTTAATCCGTCCGTTCCCCAATCACCAACATGCTCGTCTTTCTTCTCCACCCCCCAACCCCCCCCCCCCACACACGCACACTTAATTAAGTGGCCAAGTGGCTGTCAGGGATAATTTTGGGCTCTCGCACTGGGCCGAGGGCATCGCTGGACCTGACATTTGATAATATTGCGTCTCCATGTTGATTGAAATTGATTTTAGACAAGAGTGAGAGGGCCCCGCTGCTCGTCGTCGCCGCGGCAATCGTTTGACAACTCTCAGCCAATCAGCCTCAAGGACAGCTGGTGGACCCTTCGGTCTGTGTCGTGGCATGCTCATATTCCAACGAGTGATGGCTCTGCGTGTGTGTGTGTTTGTATATGCGCGTGTGTGTGTGTGAGAGAGACACAAAGGGTCAAATGTGGAACACCGTTGCAGGGTCAGGGAACTGACAAACACAGTTTCCATAAATCACTGGGGCAAAAGAGAGGCGTGTGTGTCTAGTTGCTGTGTGTACAAATGTGTGCAGGTGTGTGTTTGTGTGTGCGTGAGTGTGCTTGTGTGTGTGTGTGTGTGTGTGAATATATGTGTTTTGAATAATATAACTGCACATGCATTAGTTCAAGTGTGTCATTGTGTGCCCCCCATACATTGTGTATACTGCATGCATCTGCTCCTCTGCAAATTGCAATAACACCCACTGAAACGCATGCCTTCGCTATATGTCTATGTAATGGCTATGTAATATGACCCTTGCTTCCTTCAGATATAGCGGGTACACTGCTTTATGCAAATGAGCACATTTTAATTGTTCAATTGTCGTTCTATTAACGGCAAGGCGGAGTATTAACTGAACAATGTGTTGAGATAGCTTTCACCATCAAACAGCAGTCGGAATCAATCAAGACAATTAGTTACAACTACCACTAGTGCCTCAGTCCTTTAATAATGAGTTTACAATGCTCTTGTTTCCTAACAGAGTCACTGGGTGCCATGTGAACTAAAGGGTTTTTACATTTGATTTACTTCTAACTGTGTTAGACATTTTGCAGACAATGTTATCCAAATTTACTTTACTTTACATTACTACAATTGAAAGTAATACATGTAACATAAAAAACATTTCTCCCTCCTCACGATATATTGCAAAGACCATAATATTGCACTTCAAGTTGAAATATTATGACATGATGTAAAGGGCGATTGTGATGAGGTGGTTGTGTCCACATGGAATAAGAGGAGGTGGTTATTATGCAAATATCGGGCAGTGACTTTGCTGTCCTGAACAACGATAGGAATGTTTGAATAAGATTTAATTTGGTCAGTGGTATTACCTCATCCTAATTTAATGTGCTCTATTTGATATGGTAAACATTCATCTAACAGCAAATTAAAAGATATAGTGGAGTAATTGTACACTGAGCAGAAAATGACCGATAGGTTAAATGCTGTCTAATATAGTTTGAAAAGTACACCAGTGGTCTACGCCCAGTAGGAGAGTGGCCAGACTATATTCACAAAGTGAATATTGTGTCTGGTAACCAGGCTATGGACATACCTCCGGGATGTCAAACACATTTCTGTATGTGATTTAATAACTACTAGGAGTTGCAGAGAGCAAAGTGAAGTTTTCTTTTGTGATTTTGGCTAGCACTAGCTTGATTTGCAGTCCTAGCATACAGTAGTTTAATAGAAAGTTTTTCTTGTGCAATAAAACACATTCAATTAGCTACACCAATAGTAGTATTTTGTTCATTTAAGATGGGCATTGTAATTAAGCACCTGACCCTACTAAAGTCAGTGGCAATTCGTCCTCTGTCTCCAGAGAATGAACATAGACTCACATTCTCATTCGTTCCTGTTTTAATTGGGTTATGTGTGTCTCTGAGTCCAAGAGGCATTCCACATTTCTGATGAGGTTTTGTCCTCTAACCCCTTTTTTCTGTCTAATAGACCAACTTGCTGCTCCAGGCAACTAAATGTACCACGGAAGGAATTGTTTAAAATCAGTTTATTTATTTATGTGTTAAGTATATTGTTTGCTCTACTCTGTTATAACTCTCCATGTAATCTGGTTGTAATTAAAAGCTTTGGGTTACATTACATTTTATTAGCATACACATGCTAATGGTAATAACCCCCAATCCCAGCGCAGTTTTTCAGCTACATAGGCTACAGAAGGCTGTGTTTTTCCACACACATTAAAACCGTTTAATATATTCAAGTGTAAGTTTTGTTTACTGAAACCTTGTACTTTTAACATACACATTGTACTCTTTTATTTGTCTATTATATTGCAAAAACACTATAGTGTACTAGTAAACTCTTTCTATGCCATTGAAACGCTTCGCGCTGACAGCTTGCAGTCACACACACACACACACACACACACGCCCCTCCCTTCATGTGTCTCATGTCCAACAAGATGACTATTAACCTCTGGCCTGCTGTCTCTGCTCCATCACAGCTGCAGTAATTAGCAGGTCAATCCAGCGTTCTGCTTTCATTACGCTGACACACACACACATTACGCTGACACACACACACACACACATGCACACACGCACCCACACACATGCGCGCAAATGTATTCAAACACAAATGAAAAGGTCACAGTGAGAAAACAGTGAGAACAGGCGTTCGTTATATAAAAGCATGTTTACATCTGCATAAATAAATAAGCGGATCACATAATTACATGTGTCTTCTGCACCTTTTTGTGGACAAACACACTCGCACACACACAACAGGGTCTTTGGGATGACAGCAGTGGTCAATGAGCTATCAGAATAGTGTCTCTACATTATACAGGTCATTGACTAATGCCCGTATCTCTCTCTCTCTCTCCCTCCCCTCTCCCTCTCTCCCTCACTCTCTCTCTCTCGTGTGTGTGCTTCCTTGTGCCTCTTTGTCTGTCTGCCAGTGTTTCATTACACTATGTTTGTTAACAGTCTAATAAAGGGTTACTACTCTTAATAAAGACGGGCTGGGGGATGTCTGCATGTGCCACTGTATTACACACACAAATCCCTTCTGCCCCTCTCTTCCCCTGATGCCTCATTAACAATTAAAGTGTTTGTATCAGTGTCAGCCCCTGCCATTAACACTTCAGTCTAAATGGCAGTTGGCAGGCAGCAGCAGAGCACCGCTCTCCCGCTCCAGCAATTAAACACCTTACGCAATCAATGTCAACACACGTTACTTTATAATTTGCTTAACATGCAGAACAGAGGGGTTGTGGGTAATGCAGTGCCTTAGAGTGACATCAGAGTTGGACACTGGCTGGTACTATTAGGTGACCAATATAACACTGTTATTGATACAGGGACTACTAAAGTAATATTCTGTTGAGGGCAGAGCATTGCCACAAATCAAAAGTTATTGCAATAGGTGAGCTCCTTGAAGGAATACTGAAATGTTGCTAAATGCTCCATTATCACCCACCTTGATAGATGTAGAATATGTTTCTCACAGACAATGGAAGTGAATAGAGGATAAAATTAGCTAAAACAAGAGATGGCTTCCTGTCCACCACCCACCTCAAATAAGGAATGGTTTCAGTCTTCACCATGAAGACTTACATATACAATACACCCATTTGCTTACAACACGGCAACTTCACCAACATATGCGCACACATCTCTTTTGCAATTATCCTTATGACTCAACAGTATTTCACCTGCTGTGTGTCCTAAATGATACATTTTCCTGTCCTTTTTTACCAGTTTAAATATCTAGGGTGGGAATACAACCCATATGTACTTTTGCCGTTTTGGTCAGTTTTCAGCAGATGTACACATTCTGGCAAGACATTGTCTGCCAAAAAAAAACCTGAAGCATATCTAGAAGCTGCTGTGTGATGGGATGCAATAATAACAAGGTATGCTTACTTTGAATAGTAGCTGTTGAAGTGAAATATGTAGACAAAATGAATCGTAAACACACGCAGTATAGAGACAATATGCTAAATGAAGTTACCTAGCTAAAAACAGTCAATATTTCTCCACGTCAGATAATTATTTTAGCACGCTAAGTCAACCAGTGTCTTTTAGGCACTTTGATGATTTGGCTGCAAGCAATTACTTGTGATCTTTGGTGGTTAATGCTCTCCATAGCTTGACAAGTCATTGGATTCTATCGTACTTCAGTTGCAAAACTGTGTGCGCACACTCCTGTACGTCCTTACTGTTTGTATGGGTCTATAAAGGTAAGACTTTAGCTAAAGTGGAATACCCCTTTATTACCACACTCTTGTACTGTGTTAGAAGCTGCCATTTACACACACAATCACACACATCTGTAAACAATACACACGTGTACACACATGATAAACAGCCTGTAAACATATGCTAACTGCCCCCCCCCCCCACACACACACACACACACCCTGATTCAGTAAATATCTGAGATCTAGATGCTCTTCACAGCATTGCCTAATTACTCCCAGCAACACGCGAGCTGATTAACTTGTAATTGCTGCTATGAAGTCTGCCTGTCCCACTCTCCTCGTTAGGGTTATTACTGACTATAATTACCGCTAATGTGCAGAGAAACACACACACACGCACACGCACACGTGTACAAAGGGATCTTGCGTGTGCACACCTGAGCATGCACATTGTATCACTGTTACTCATGACACACACATATGCATTCACACACACACACACCCACACCCACACACATATGAATGTAAACACAAGCGCATGTGGTATGCACCTGCATGCACCAATTCTGTTGTTTTTATGACATTAAAACACACACACACACACACACACACACATGCGCGCACACACACACACACACACACACACACACACACACACACAGAGAGAGAGATTAGAGACGTTTTCGGAAGCAGTGACTCATTCACAAAGCAATTACACTGACATTTAGACAAGTAAATTCATTTTCACTGTTTCCCTAATTAAACAAACACTTCAAAGCAGCCAAAATCCTTTAATGGTGTTAAT
>JAODOY010072654.1:0-16037 GCA_025399855.1 Forbesichthys papilliferus
TGATTTCACAGAAGTGTGATTGACTTGGAGTTACATTGTGTTGTTTAAGTGTTCCCTTTATTTTTTTGAGCAGTGTAGTTAGTAGACGCAATCGCAAAAAATGTAAACACCATAACATAGACAATTTTATATATATTCTTTATTTTTATTTTTCATTGTTATTTTTCATTATATTTTTTAAGTTTAAATATATAGTAAATACATCTTTATTTATACAGGACTATTTTGGCATCTCACATATCCAGTTATATTTGTGTTGGTTGCATTTCCCATCATACCACGTCTTTATGGAATCGTCTACTGAGGCAACAGCTCCACAGTTCTCACCCTCAGGTCCGTGGTTGTTAGGTTCCATGTCTATCCAGTATCTTCTGAAGAATCACGTAAAAAAAATGACTTTATATGAATGTTTAATGACGTCACATAACTAATGTAACCTAAAGACCTAAAGATCTTACATGGGTTTAACCTCAGTCACGTTGTTTATCCAAACCCATGTTCCCTCAACGTCTATATCAGTGAGACCAATCCAGAATCCGTCTGCCCACCACACCCCACCGGAATGTCTTGATGGTAAATTACTACTCACAAGTCGCTGTGGAGACATCACAACAAATCATATAATGCGTCACGATATAACATTAAAGCATATGCTGTATGCTAGTCATTTATAGGCTTACTTTCACAAGGCTAATATGATTTCTGGATTATGTATACGCACGCACCTGTTCTTCCTCATTATCTATGACAAGCAGATCAGCACCTCTGTTAATACAGTCCTCTCTGCTCATTGGCCATGTAGCTTTGGGATTGGACTCAGGGTGAGAAAAAAAATAACATGTCGAATTTAAAACTGTCCAGCCTGGCAAACAATCACCACAGCTTTGGTCTGTTACAATAAAGAAACACTGTTTAGTATGCTATCCAGTATATTGGAATAGCCCATAATCCAGTTTGATCAACAACAGCCTATTTTCTCACCAAGCACCGATATATTGGATTTGAGTATTGTGTTCTCCGACAGTAAGCGTTCGGTCAGTTTCTCAAGGTCGTCGTTAAGGCTCTTCTGTCGCAGTAGCTGCAGTTTTACTGTCTTATGAATGCTGATCTCCTTTTGCAATGCTCTCTTGGCCTCTTCTCTTTCTTTGATTACATCATTATTGTTTTTACTGAGATAGTTCAGTTCAAGAATAAGGGGTACATCTGTGGCATGCTGTGCTTTTTGAATGTTTGTCTCAAATACTTTGCTGCCTGAGTGTGACAAAATAGTAATATTACATACACATATACACAATATCTAAAATGTTTGCATAGAATCAGTCAATTAAACAAACCCAACATAAAAATATGTGTTTTTGAGGTAGGTAGAGGTAGATTATACTGTTCTGTATGTTTTCTGTGGAAATGTGGACTCACAGTAAATCCCAATAACAATAGCAGCTATCAGTAAGACCACATTCAGCAGTGCCAGACACGCAATAAGCCGTTGGTAGTGTGGAAAACCGGATCCTCTTCTCATTGTAAACGCTGTATTTTAAAACATGATTTAAACATCTTTATTTTTATTTTGGTGCAGTGACTACAAATTGTATATTTTTTAAGATTTTCACTATAACTAGACACATGTAATGTACTTTAAAAAATAGTTTGATATAATGAAAGATACATTATCCCATAGGCCATACCTTGTCTGCTGAGGATATCAGTCTTAGTAAATAAAATGATTTTGTGCATGTTCTGAAACTGACTGGCCTCTGTGCCTAATATTTGTTGGTGGTGCACATTGACCTGTCCTGTTATCTGTGGATGAGTAAGGTTCATCCATTTTATGTCTACCCACTAATGTGACCTGACACTGACTACAGCAGACATTTTCTAGACTTGCATGACGCATGTTTTTGAGAAACAATGAAATGGCAAATTTAGTTCAGTTCCATCAACAATGGATTCTTGCCAAATGTCAGCGCGAGGACATATTTAGGTAGGAAGCGCAGATGTCTAGTTTAAGAAAAGTTGTATTACACTCCAATCCCCTGCAAAACTTTGTTGGGCAAGTTACTCGGGAATTATAATGTTACTAGTTACTTATTACTCCTTCAAAATAGAACATTAATTACTTCTACTTATTAGTGGGTATTAAATGTAATTTTAGTTACTTGTAGTTTGCTTTATTACTAGTTACAAAACTTTATACTACTTTCACAATCACTGCCCTGCCTCACCCCTTCTGAAAAATACCTGTGTAGCCAGCTCATTTTAGAATGTAATCCTCTTTATTAAAACAATAATAAACCGTAGGAGTCAACAATCATCCAAAGTGAAAAGACTGCAGCCTCTCAAACCAGATGATTGGACAGGTTGGCTCAATTAGCCTACCCTAACTTTGCTAGGACCAAACATCTCTTTCTTGTAACACAGTAATGCAGCATTACTTGGAATAGTAATTATAATAATACTATTTTAGAAATAGTAATTTGGTACACTACTAGTTACTGAAAAAAGTAATTATATTACAGTAACTAGATGCAAAACCCATACATCAGTTTATTTGGCTGATTAAACAGCTTCTCGAGTTGGATGAGCTGGATGAAGTAATAATGTTTTTTAAAAAGTATACTCAAATCAATCATTTTAAAAAAACATTCTATCGAAACAGAAGAGATTAATGAAGCTCCACTCTCCACTCTGTGTTATGTAGACAAGGGCTAGAAATGTGTGAGCCGTGATACACACATCCAACTCTGAGACAACATGGAAACATGGTTCATCTCTTATTTGTTAATGTTTAATGAAATTCAGGGCAGCATGTAACATTGCATTATACTTGACATTCATTGTGTTCTAAAGAGGTATCAAATGTGCTTTATTGGCCTATTAAGTATACAGTATATACAAATGAAATGCAATAAATTATATCTAATAAGGCTGGTGAAAAAAAAGATCTTAATTTGAATTATTGCGTCCGTTATTGTGTCTTTGCACATCAAAAAACACAGCAGAGGAAAAACTGGCATTCAGGTCAGGTCAGGTCAGGTCTGTGTGTCATTTCACATAACCATTCAAGTTCAGATTTATCACATCTGCTATCAAACCATGTCTTTCTGGGGTTGCCCCTGTTGAAAATAGCTGCACAGTCCTCACCAGCATGTCCATGGTTGTTGGGCTCCCCATCTATCCAGTAGCTAAAACAAATCAATTGCAATTGCGAATCAATTTCAAGAGCAACAGATGCTTTTATACAATGTCTCTTGCAATGGTAAGTAGGACCCTTAAACTTGGTGTCAGGAGTAGTCTATCCTGCACCCCAAACCTTTTGTTTTAAGTCCACGGTCCCAAGACACACTATATGATATATATAGTGAAATAAGCATTACCGCCTATTCTGCTCAGTCACATTGTTGATCCAAACCCACGTCCTTTCTGTTTGGACGTCGGTGAAGCCAATCCAGATTCCCTCTCCTAAATCCCACCATGGTCGACTAGAAGGATTCACCTTTGGTAGGTTCTCAAATAAGGCTACCTGCAAACATTACAGGTAAAAGGACACAATGTCTATCTGACACATATGTACTTACTTTAGCAAGCTAATGTGACTCATTCCAATAAGGTATACTGTAAAGCCTGCTGTGTGGGGCAAACTATGTTTCCAAAGACATTGCAGTAATATGCCATGCAATCACATGCAGGCAGTCACAGAGTGACTAACACACAGTGTTAGCCTGTAAGACCTGTGGGGGAAGAAGTGTGGGGGAGGATTGAGGAATGCCAGCAACTCAGCACTCAAAACAGGCACACGCTCTTGGAGATTCAAGCCAAAACAATATTGCAATTACACAAACATAACAAGGAGTGTCAGTTGAATTGCTATTTATAATTACAGGAAATGCAGAATAAACACACACACACACACACCATTTACTTTCCTTTCGCCAGGATTAACCTACCTGCTCCTCCCAGCTGTCAATCACGGCCAGGTCGGCTCCACGGCTGATGCAGTCAGCCCTGCTGTCTTCCCAGTTCTTCTTGGGAAGAGGTTTGGAATAAAAGTAGCATGATGTGTTTATCAGGAAAAAGCCAGTCAAGCATCTCCCACAATGTCCCTCTGTTAACGAAACAAAACAAAACAAACACAGTGATACATAAAGAGGAACACATCTTTTCGGGTTTAGCGCAATGATAAAAATAATGATGCAATTTCCTCCTCACGTAAATCCAATGCTTGAGTCTTCAGTTTGGTCTTCTCTGTTCGTAAGGTCTCAATCTGGCTACGGAGGGCATCGTTAACCCTCTTCTGGTCCTCTAGCTCCTTCTTCAGTTTACGGTGGTTGGTGAGCAGGTCGTTTAATGCTCCTTGATCCTGCTCGTTACCACTGATCACTTCACTGGTCCGGGTCTGGAGGTGCTGTAGCTCAGCTATGAGCTCTGTTACATTGGCATGTAGGCCGGTAGATCCCTTGGTGACTTTGTCACCTGAACACCACAGACAGGAGGATTAACACTGTTTGAAAAGTCAGCTGTTATATGGGTACTTCCCGGTTATCCGGACCACAACGCAGAATTAATTATTTTTTAACTGATAACAACTCTGGTTATTCCAATGACAATCGCAATATGCAATAGGCGTAATCAATAAAAACTTCATCCTTCTGTTATTGGCAGCCAACGATTTGACACTTCACCCAGAATAGCATTGAATAGCTTCTCCAATAGTACTCCTCCAGATGAACTGCCCAGGGGTAGGGTTAATCACCTAACCATAGTAACCCTATCATCCTTATCTATGTTGTGGACCAAGTTGTGGTCCAGATAACCGGAAAGTACCGTTATATGTTTGAAAGTATACTAGGTAACTGGACAGTCATGAGCACAAAGCATGCTTGGAGCAATGCTAGGCTAAAACCCTACAGTATAGCTGACAAGATTTAAAGTTAGAGTCAGCGATGCCGCAGAAAGATTGTTGATATTTTAACTCAATTAAAACAAAAACAGCCCTCCATGCTCCCTCAGAAGCTCCTTCCCCACAAATTGGACATACTACATTGCCAATGCTGGGGTTTAGTTGTGTAGTTTGTGTTCCCAATGATGTGTAGACACCAGATTATTTAGTCAGAGTGCACATACAGAGCTAGCTACTTACAATAAACGCCAATAGCAATTGCAGCTAAGAGGAGAATGACACTCAGTATTCCTAGACACAGGTTAACTCGTTGGTGTGAACATCTTGGCAGCCCACTTAACCTGGGTCCTAAACACATAGATTTAAATTAGAAAACCAAACGATTCGTTTTCAAAGTTTTAGGGGCATTTTTATTTGTGCTTACCTTTCCTTCTTGCTTTGTGTTTGAACGAGTATCCATCAGGGCTATCTTCATCATTTGAGGGCATATCTGTAGCCAATATTGGTTTTGTATTTTTATGTTTAGTAGGCACTCTGAGCTGCCTATGCTACTGCATTGCTTGGTTGTGCACACGTTTTTTCCAGCAGAACTTTGAACTATCTATTTGAGTGCTGCAAAGTCAACATTGCAGTCATACTGTAGTCGAATTGGTGCATTTGTAGTAGACCTACTGATGGTAAATAACGTCATACGTTTTTCAAAGAAAATATGCTGATATATATGATATCCTATTCAGAAGTGCTTTAGTTTTAGATGATCAGAGTTAATGCACAGTGAGTTTGACGTACACTAGCCTTATGCTGTTGTTTTTTTTGACAGAACAGAAGTAATAAACGTGTCCCTTTTAGGTTAGGCTCATGACATGTCATTTGAGAGTGTTTCCGGGTCTGTGTACATGTATGGAAATAGAAAAGATGGACTCCTTACGCTGCGGTGCACTTTCTATATGCCGCGGCGCTGTAAACATTGATTTTATAGTTACAAAAGTTCATTAGAACGATTATATACGTTATTGCGTAATATTGATAATTAACGCGTGCTAAATGGAATCCAGGATGTATAATAACATATAAAGATCGCCATCTGATATCTTTGTGCATCTATCTTAGGTTTTTACGTGGAGATGAGCTGAAACGCTCTGCGTATGACTTCCTAACTGCTGTAGCAAATCTGCAACACTGTAACAGCTATAGTTACAACTTTTGTTTTGCTTCCAAACTTTAAACGTACATATGTGATGTAATAATTGTACGCTATGATTTATCCATAGCATATCATACAATTTAAAATACGCTATTATTAGGCGTAATATGTTATTTGGGTAAACTACATTTGTGCCAAAATGTCTCTAGAGGATTATGAAAGGCATTTTGACTCACTAAATTCAGATTTAGGTAGTGAGTCTGTTGCCAGTGGACGGTCATCGTCAAGTACATTTAGTGGAGAAGAGGACAAGTTACATTACATTCCTATCCGGATCCTCGGGAGGGGGGCGTTTGGAGAAGCGATTCTTTACAGAAGAACTGAGGTAAATCAGATAAACAATGTAGTAGTCTACATTGTGCAGTGTTGGCCTTGTTTAGCCCACTGCTCCTCATTTTACATCTTTGCGAGAATCTTAACTAAATATTTAACATATGAAAAAATATCCTTCTTTAAGATACTTCATATTTAAATAAGATTAGGTTGAGATTTGACTCCCTCGCTGTCTTGGCAGGACAATTCTCTTGTCGTATGGAAAGAGGTGGATTTAAACTGCCTCTCAGACAAGGAGCGCCGAGATGTCATGAATGAGATCAGCATTCTGTCCATACTGCAACACAACAACATCATAGCCTACTTTAATCACTTCATGGACAAGAACACACTGCTTATTGAGATGGAATATTGCAATGGTAAAAACAAAAAAGTACAGTGAGAATTTATGCTCAATGAAGTCTCAGTTGGGGGTAATATTTAATGTTTTTGTTTGCTTTCAGGAGGAAATTTATATGATAAAATCAACCAGCAGAAAGGGAAACCATTTACTGAGATGGTATGAAATAAATAAGGTCATGTATAGCTGTACTAGTTGTCTGCTCGGGTGTTTGGACTAATTCTGAAATCAGTCTAAAAAATAAAAAATGCATTGTATTTAGCCTAAACATGTGGCCAGATTTGGCCCAAGCTGTGACATTTCTGATTTGTAACATCATCCTTGACCTATATCTTGTCTCTCCTACTCATATTCTTCATACTTAGTTAAAAATTGGAATGATATGCAGTCTTTTACTATTTTTTTAGGTGGTCATATGGTACCTGTATCAAATTGCCTCAGCAGTAGCCCACATTCACAAGGCAGGAATCTTGCACAGGTAATTTGATCTGTATAATGTTTTGTATTGTGCAGATATGTGAAAGTCTGCTGTTATTTTGCAAACTATATATTGTACCTAATATGTTTATTACAGAGACATCAAAACCCTGAATATTTTCTTGACAAAGACCGACTTAATTAAATTGGGGGATTATGGCCTTGCAAAGAAGCTTGACTCCCAGTTTGCCATGGCTGAGACTGTAAGTTGTGATTAGTTGTCTGTCATTCATAAAAATAAATGGGAAATAAGAAAAAATGTATGATATTGTAAATATTTATTTTAGTAGAACATTAAATAACAAGACTGTATTTGTTTATTAGCATATCTCAGTTTGAAATATTTGATGTGTTGCATTGAAAGTATCGTGCACATGCATGTGCATAGACTTGAACATGTTGGCTTAAGTTATTGTATTTTCTATTCATTTAATTCCAGTGTGTGGGAACCCCATATTACATGTCACCTGAACTGTGCCAGGGAGTGAAATACAGCTTCAAGTCAGACATCTGGGCCATGGGATGTGTTATTTTTGAAGTTTTAACTCTTACCAGGACATTTGATGCAACGGTACAGTTCCAAATTGGTTAGGAAAAGGGAAATATTGCTTCAGTCATCAGTCTCCATCAGAAATGTTAAGATTATTTTAACAAATCACAATTTCCTTCCAGAACCCATTGAACCTGTGTGTGAAAATAGTCCAAGGCAACTGGACCATGGAGGTGGATTCCAATATGTATTCATCAGCTCTGATAAAGCTGGTACACGAGTGCCTGGATTATGTGAGTTGTGCGAAACACTAGGGTGGAAGTGGTGCAAATGATGAACCACTTGAAATAGCATAATAATATTACAATACAAGATATTAAACACCATGTCTGTTTTATTAAACACGTTAGAACTACATAAAAAACACCTGAGATTATTTCAATGGCTTTTGATCGTGTTTTTTTTGTGTCCCCAGGATCCTGAAAAGAGACCGACATCCCACCAGATTCTTGAACAGCCAATCATTGCCTGCCGCCGACAGTAAGTTGGTTCAGTGAGAGACAATAATTTGCATTTGTTTAAAGCCATTGTTACTTACTACGCCCTATACTCTTTCAGGGAGCTTGATGAACGTGTTGCATTGCTGAATTCAGCCATTAAGAAACCCAAGTACGGTATTATCATTTCCGTTTCAATTGCACGCTATAGAGTATGTCTCACATCTTATTTCTTATTAGTCAAGTTGTGCACACCTTAGGTTGAGCACGGCAATGGACAGCCCTGTCGCCGTGGTAACTACGCGCTCTAGGGAGGCGTACTTCTGGGGAGGCGGGAAATTTACTCCCCAGAAGTTGGACACCTTTAAAGGAGGCAACAGCGCTCAGCATGTGTGTGCAGGCGAGAGTCACTTTGCTGTGGTGACTGTGGAAAAGGAGCTTTACACCTGGGCTGTGAGTTCCTAGCCGTTCTCTACACTTTACTGTAAACCACAGACAGGACACTGTAGGACTTTGCTACTACAGCAATGTCACGCTACGACCTCTGCCTGCAATGTTTTCAGATTATGTCTAGATATACTGTATTATTCCTTTATTTAATCAGGTAAAAGTCTTATTGAGATTAAAATCTCTTTTACAAGAGAGACCTGGTCAACAGGAATGCATCTTAAAATGTACAACATTTTAAACACACAGTGTCAACCATTCTATTACAGTAATACAGTGAATTGGGAAACATACTGTACATGTTACTACATCTATGTTTCTGCTACTTTCTAGCTAACAACATCAACTGTTTTGTCAGAATGTCCAAGGTGGGAACAAGATGGTGGGCCAGCTGGGCCACGGAGACCAGGCCTCGTACCGGCAACCCAGGAAGGTGGAGAGGTTCCAGGGAAAGGCCATCAGACAAGTGGCATGTGGGGCTGATTTCACCGCCTGTGTCTCGGGTGAGAATAACCCCACCTGCTGGAAACTGAAATAGATGGATCCACTTTTAAGGTGCACCCTGCCCTTTGTGCCCTTGTGGTTGATGTCAGCCTTAGACAAGCGCAGATGTTTTGGTTTAAATCTCAGGGGGACCCATGCCTCGCCACACTGCTGAATGCTAATTGGCTCGCACGCTTCTCTTCTGCTTCCATTGTGTTCTCCCTTGTTCACATGGAACACGGCAGACGGCAAACCGGATGTCATGTTAGCGGACGAGAGCAGGACGGCAAAATGCCGGCAACGACGTGCCAATGAAAGTTCAAATATTTTAACATTTTTGCCATCCTGCGCGACAAACAGATGTTCGTAGCTCCCTCACACACAGAGAAAACATAGACAACGAGAAGGTAATACTTTTGGTGCAACAACACTAGATACGATACAAACAATGCGACATCACCATAGCAGCTGCCATTCCGTTGAACATTTATGCCGTGCCGTCCAGAAAGTGTTTGCCGTGTTCCATGTGAATGCAGCATTAGTCCTAAGGCCGACGAGGGTATAAAGAACTGATGTTCTAACCCCAGGCGTTTCTTGACATGCTGTTGTGTGTGACACTGTTTTCAGACGAGGACCAGCTGTACATGTTCGGGTCAGACTACTACGGCTGCATCGGTGTGGAGAGCGAGTTGGGCATGGAGGTGCTGGAGCCTGTGTTGCTGGAGTTCTTCGAGGAGCGTCCCGTCCGGCAGGTGTCTTGCGGGGACAACCATGTGGTGGTCCTGACCCACAGCGGTGACATCTACTCCTGGGGCTGTGGAGAGTATGGTACATCCAAGGCTGGGGTGGCACTGTTAAAGGCCTTTTCGGGTTTTTGTTGATTCCATCAGTTGCCTTCCGGGCTGTGTTTTAGCAGAAATAACCAGTAGGGGCAACACTTACCTTATGGCTAGTCATTACTAATGGCTGAATTTGCTAACCTGACACGCCAGATATTTGTGTCTGTTAGACATCCACCTGGGGAGCCGTCCATTGAAACTGTTTTAAAAGGTCAGGCACTTTAAAAAATAAACTTGGCTGGTGATTGGATGGACCTGTGAACCAGCAGAGTGTTTGTATCCACTCTTGCAGTAAAAAAGTCGGGAGATAAGTCATTGAGACAAACCTTTGCTCAATACATTTTAATTAAACTGATGATAGAATGCATCATCTACGAAGTTGAGCTCTGTAGGACCCGCCACTGTTGTTTTTGAGTTGTTTTCAAGTTGTCACACCTAAGCTGCGCCCGTAGCTAACAGTGCGACGCTGATTGGCCACACACTATATATTTACCGACCTGAAACATGACGGTTTCCAAGCTCTCCAGACTGATTCTTGCGGCAAAGTCAAACTGAACGCTATGAATTTGCTCTTCCGACATTGTTTTTTATTTTTGTATTCATTCTGATTTTACGTTGTAGGACGACTTGGCTTGGAGTGTGAGGATGACTATTCATCTCCTATGCAGGTAAGATTAAGCTTTTTTTTTGTAGGACTATAATTGGCAAAGCCTGCTATTTGTCTAAAGTACCAAAGCCTGCCAGCCACTTATAATGCAATCCATTGGTTAAAAGCAAGGTGTAACAAACAAAAGAAAATTATTTTTGCAGTATTACTATGTGACGCTGAGTTGTTTTCCAGGTGGAGATTCCTAAAGGAGCCACAATCTCCTCTGTGGCATGTGGCAGTGATGGAACCTTCTTCCTCACTGAAGCCGGAAAAGTACTGGCCTGTGGAAACAATGAATTCAACAAGCTAGGTCTTAACCAGGGTTATTCTGGTCTTAAAAACCACCCTGGAGAGGTATTCTAGTACTACATAGAGTGCTGTTGAAGTAATGCCTTTCAATGCCTGTAAGTGCTTAAAACTGTTTTCTTTTTTTCACAGGGCTACCAGGGGATTCCATATACCACCACAATTACCTTGGCTAAACAGCTTTTAAGGTTCAAAGTCACCATAATATCCCCAGGGAAGACGCACACAGCTGCTATCGATGGTATTGTCATAAGAGTCTGATTCTGCACGTGTCATTAAATAACTTGCGCGATGACTTATCATTCCGCATGACCTCTGACTCATCAGAACGCGGCCGATTGATCACCTTTGGCTGTAACAAGTACGGACAGCTGGGCGTAAAAGACTTCAAGAAACACCAGGGTGTCCAACTCCTTGTAGGACCTTTCGGGGGAAAGGCAGTCACCAAAGTGTCTTGCGGAGATGGCTTCACCATCGCTGCCACCGATGGTAAGAAAGGCCCCCTACGTCAGAAATTGACCGTGTCTCAGCCTCGCCCTGTGTTCACACGGACCACGAACGGGGGAGACGCAGTGACCGGCTGCTGTTCATTTTCAATGAGAGCTGGCGATTCACAGTGACAAGAGACGAGTGTCCACTAGACGGGACAAAGATAGAATCCTGGGATACTGAGCGATGCGACTACCAATGAGAGTGGAGGCAGTGTGATCCGCCTGGCTGAAACAAATGATCCAACCAATAAGGGACCACCAGCCAGGAACATCCATAAACAACATGCGCGTCTCCCTCTTTTGTCATCCGTGTGAGCGCAGGGTTAGGATAATGGACACAACACATTATCTCCTCAGCCATGGTATCCTACAGTACTTTTCCTTCAGGCGTTGACTTGAAACAAATCAGTCCGGGAAGGATTGCTGTGTTTGAATATACAGTATCAATTCTTGTGTCTCGCTCCCTATGCAGACAATCAGATATTCGCATGGGGAAACGCTGGAAACGGGCGCCTGGGCATGCCTGCTGATAAGGGCTTTGGCTCTGAGGTGTGCCCGTCCATGCCAAGACCTATCTTTGGCTCCCTCCACCATGTGCCAGACCTGTCCTGCCGCGCGTGGCACACCATCCTCATTATGGGTCAGTTCACCAGCAAACATTCAAACATTAACAGCCGTGGGATCGGCTTCTTGCGCTCTAGCTTCACCGTTTGCTTCTTTGTTTGTGTCTCTTCACAGAGAAGGTGCTCAACTCTAAGACCATTCGCTCCAACAGCAGTGGATTGTCCATAGGTGCCTGTAAATGAATTCCTGAGATCACCCGGTTGCACTTTCGTGGCGTGCGCGACGCTGCGTTCGTATTGGTTAATGTGTGATGTGTTTTGTGGGCGTGTCTGTCCAGGGCTGGGTAATGAGGTGTCTTCATCCACGGTGGATCTGGACATAGAGCCTGCAGTGGAGACACAGTGTGGTGACAGGGGTCTCGGGGGCACCGTGGAGGCCGACGCGGAGGAACGTCTGGTGGAGTTCCCCATGGTGTCTGTGGACAACCAGACTGCGGACAGCTCCTGCCCATTCTGGCTAAGACAGGTAGTGGTTCTCTCAACTTCTCTTTACTTGGTGTGCAGGCTTTTAGGCATTTGTGTATAGGCAGGGGGGTCGCAAGCTATGAATAGCTAGCTAATAATGATCTAGATTGTTATTATGCATAATAGCTGATAGTTATTTCATGATATGCATTATATATACTGTATGACAATGATTTCCTCTTCACATCAACTTCAATAACCAGGTAGGTTGTCAGGTTGAGAGTGTCTTCTGATCTGTCTCTGAATTTCCTCTCCAGGAGCTCCAGGATGCCGAGTTCATCCCCATACCAGAGGACTCCCGGGGCTCTGCTCCAGGCTGCGTGTCCTTCGCAGAGAGCGCCACTCTCCCCTACGAGGAGCTGCAAGAGCTCAAGGCCGCTGCAAATGCTGCTGCCAACAATGAGAAGGGCCTCTCGGTAATATCTCAGTAGATGTGCCATTTCCATTCTACATGTTTACACCCACAAAATGTGTGTTTTTCAGTCTAGGGGTCACTGAGGTCACCCATGAAGCCATGTTTGTTTCCACAGACTAAACGAATGGACAGTGAGGAGGTGAATGGGCTGGGGGAAGCTGAAGTCTCTAAGAAAGGAGAATTGGCATCTTGCTGCGAAGCATCTATGGAGATGTCACAGGTCTGTTGGATAAACACACTATCATGCATTGTGGGAAAGACTCTTCATTACTTAATGGGTTATTGTATTATCATTTTGAATCTTAGCAAGATTCTGCACAACTTCAAATTACATTTTATTGCAGCAGCAGCCTAGGTAAAATCAGAGAAGACTACTTTTGCTTCGGTACTGTAGTTTGACGTATCCTTCCTCAAATGTTCGTTTTAAAATACGTAGTAGTAGCACAATTGTAGATCTTACAAATGAACCCTTAAAAATCTTATACTTTATTATATTTGCAGTTGCGACAAACAGTCGCTGGTCAAGAAGCCAAGATCCAGATGCTTGAGAAGCAGGTGAGATGTTTAAGACACCTCAATAGGTTACTTGCTGTGCTTCATGAGACTAGTTGAGACTACAGAAGTGTCATTCTGGCTGTCTGCAGGTCAGTGATCAGCTCCAGGAGAATGAACAGCTCTGGGCAGCAATCAACCGTCTAACACTAACAATAAAAGAGGCAGGAATGGATAGCAACGGAAATCACAAGTCGCTTCTGGATGGAGGCCAACGAGGCGGGGGATTCTCAAGTCACGGGGGGCGGTCTGCCGGAGCTAGTCCTTGAGTGAGCCGCGTGACCCTGAAAGGTCCTTTTGCTTTTGGCAAGTACCAAACCTAACAGGAGATCCCTTTTTAGAAGGTCACTGAGACTTGGGCACTAACCACCAAGGAGTAAGTCATCAAGTTAAGAAGTATTACTGTTGAGGTGGGGGAGATCTCAAAATTGCCTCACACCTGCTCACAATGTATTGCCTCATATGTGCTTAGTATAACTAACTGCATTAAATAATTGTATGTCAGTGTACAATAAAGTGTTGCGCACTCAAGCACACATCTATTCAATCAATTTGGTTTCATTCGTCTAGCTAGTTTTCATAGACTATAATGTTGGCTGGATTCAACATGTCTGGATTCAACATGATGCATCTAACCTTTTTAAAACTGCGAAAGATAATCTGATCATAGTGTTACTCATCAATGTGAATTTTTTTTTAGTTTGTATTGTCTAAGTTGTGGTTTCACTTTTCTTTAATTGGAAATTGTTGTGATATTTTGTTAGTATTTATCACAAACAAAAGGCCTTGTGTGGGAAATGTATACCCAAAGAGTAGGTTTGCATATTCAACGTTTGAGAAATTATTGATTTATCTATCTTGGGGAAAAGACAAATGGCAGAGAGTGTAGTGGATAGATCAGGTCTTACTTTTTGTTATGTTAATGCTGTCTCTTTATATGTGCTCGTTTTACTTTGAATAAGTTAATTTTATATTAAAATAAAAAGCCAAATAAAGAATAGCCTGTCCTCAACCAACTTTTGTATTTAACAAATAAACAGAAGCCTATTGCAAAATATATTACACCATGCAAATATTTACTTTATTTTGCATGTCATAGTTATAAATGCATAAAAAGAAAAAGAATAGTTTATGTTTGTGTGAAAGCTGATACTACTGATACTTTTTTTACTATTAGGTTATATTGCTAACGCCTTAAAGTGATTTGTCAAACAGTCCAACAAATGACTTGCTGCCTTTTTGTGACATGTATGAACACTTGAACGGTTCTCAGAATGTCAAAAACAATGTATTGCAATACTGTTCTTATTTTTTAAATATATTTTTAAACTTTGTTCTTGGTGGTACTTGGTGGAAATAGGTGCTGTGACGTATTTTGCGAAAATGCTTATTGCCTTTAATATGTATTTGTTTACCATTGGTTGGGTTGTTTGTGTATCACAAAAATGTTATACTTTTTCAAATATACAATATAATATAAATCACTATATTGGCCAGAGCTCTCATAAACAATCGATTACAGGAAAGTGCCTAAGAAGCTTATTAAATGCATTCTGATCCTGCAGCCACAATAATTTTCCAGATTTCCGTATGTTATGTTTATGCTTGCTCATTTACACACACTTATTTCATGCTTTGTGTAAGAATATAAATAAAACCAACATCTTCTCAATGTCTTCTCTGTGTTTTGAAATATGTTAAAGGGTTCACACTGGTCATGGAATTTCTGTAATAATATGGGATTTTAAGAAGTCTATTCAAAGCATGGAAAAATCATGGAATAATTGTTTTTTTTGGGTCGAATCATGGACCCAGTAGCAGGGAATTTTACTTGCAGCATATTTACATTTTCGTTGACATTCATCTAAATAATACTGGACATGGTATTATTTTTTGAGAAATCTCAGCAAATTATGGTCTAAATGTTTACATGCATAGTATTTTGCAAAATATAATGACAAAATATGTGTTTGTTTATCGTTATGGTGCTGTCTGTCCATTTTACACAGACATCTGGTGGCCTGTTTTTTGTTAAATATCAGTCATGGAAATTCAGATTTTAGTCTGTGAAAGAACCCTGGCTACACTTACATACATGTACATGTTACTTGTGTTGACATAAACAGTATTTTTCCTGCTCATGGTTGGAAACAATTCTCTCATGTGATTACGTCTTTGTTTACAATACATATACATTATTTGCGATAACAGTAGTGCTACTTTGAGCGGTGTCTCTGCATGTCTGGGAACAAACTCTTAGAGTAAGGGAACGTCTCATATTCAGTGTTGTGTTGGTTGGATGGTTATTTTTCAAATGTACCCTCTGCACGACAGACCTGGTTCACATTCCTAATAAAAACAACAATGTTGTCTACCAAGTTTCTTTTATTTACCTGGAAATTATCAGTAACAGTAGTACACCCATAGAATAATCATAGTTACACCACATATAATGTACAGTATCTCACAAAAGTGAGTACACCCCTCACATATTTGCAAATATGTGAGCATATCTTTTCATGTGACAAC